>OZ023238.1:22745057-22903860 GCA_964006365.1 Trididemnum miniatum | reverse complement strand
CCCCCACCAGCCATTTTCAAACATGTTTTTGATGAATACAACTTTTCCATAATTTCGAACCTTTTCGATAACAATAAGCCTTACTCCCTAAGCACGCATAATCGAAAACATACGAACAAAATGCATCATATATTTTAATGCAACACTCAGATTTAGGGCAAAAACTTTAAACAAAATTTGCCTAAAATTTGTTCAAAAAGTACTAAAATGGCCACTACAATATGTAAATTTTCAAAAAACTTTCCGGGGGACATGCCCCCGTACCTCCTAGAGCCTTTTTTAATCTCAATATGCTTCAAAATGATTTTGCCGAAAAACTGCGCTTAAAGATATATCGAAACTGGGTGCCCCTCCCTGAAAAATTTCTGAATTCGCCCCAGACGTGAAAACATTTTTCAAAGGGCTTGTTTACGCTTTTTTTTTGGTCCTAAGTTCTTTGTACTTAGTTAGCATTCAACCTAATTCCAAATTTCATTACCCCAACAAAATTTCCTGGATCCGCCCCCGTCAGCGAGAATCGGAAAATATGAATGCAAGCTGCAAACGAATACGGACATAATCTGTTGCCTATTTTCACTTTATTTATCCTATGAGTAATTGTCAAGAGCTGTGAATGCATAGCATATAGAGATGCAAAAAGCTGGCTTCTAAACACGAAACTAAGAAAAAGTATATTTTGCGAGGTTTAGAGGCATTGAATGTATATGTTTTTAGACGCACATCACAAGTGTTCAAGTGCTGTATTTTGATTTAAAGATTTCAGAACATATATGGCTAAACTTAACCATAGCATACTGAATGTGTTTTTTTTTTTATTTAGTTGCATATTTATCCTCCTATCACGAGGAAAGGCGATCAATGCGGTAATACGAGCTCGCTTAGGAGTTGCCGGCCATTTGTCTACCACACCAAGATGGGGATGGGGGAATCCGTAAGTGCCTTTCCCAACGGCACAACAAGTAAACTTGCCGGCTTGTTCTCCACACTGTCCCTTTAATGCTGAACGTCAAGCAGGGAAGCTGTGGATACCAATTTTAAAGTCATGGGTTTGACCCGACTCGGAATCAATTCCTAGGTTACAGCTCAAGAGACAGACGCTCCATACCACGCGGCCATCTGAGCTGTTATGTTGCAATAGGAAGGCCCCTTTACATTCTAAATTTAGCAAAAATAGACATAATTGGAGCAAAACCTTAATAAATAGCAGCCGTGTTTTCCTACGTTGAGCTTAGTGGTGCTGGTTGCGGTTACCACACGGGGTGTGGGTAGTTATGTCGAGTAGCGGGTGGACAGTTTTTTGGAAGAAAATCATTATACTGATGATGTTTAACAATCAGATTATCTCAGTCGCATTCATAAAAATTAAAGTAGGCCTACAAAATTACGGCTACAATCTGTAAATAAACGAATACTTTCTTTTCAGATAAATATTAAACCAATGTATTAGATAAAAACACTTGAATTTAAAGTAAAAATGAAAAACGATGAAGATTCTGAATCGCCTTCAGGTGAGCTTAAGGACTATTTGTTGAACGGTAAAGTAATTTGACTGGAGCGTGATGTAGCTTCTGCTACAATAGTTAAATTTTCTTGGGTGTACAAATCCAGAGAGATTGTCTCATTAAGGTTCAATGATTCTGAAGGATGAAAGTATCTTTACCGATGAGGGCTAATGGCCCGAAACAGCACTGTCCTGCTCTATAGTACCTATAGTAGGTTGTCTGAGTTGAAAAGTAGGTGCGAGTTGTCGTACTTTGGAATCCCATGGTTTTCACTGAAATAGAGTCTAGTATATTTTTCCATAGAACCATTACGAAATGTGCGCACAACTAGTAGAAACATAGCACCAAGCAGGCTATATAGTTACAAGTAAATGACAATATATTTTTATGTTTCATAAACCAATTTTCGCCGCGAAAAAGCAACAGCAATGTGTTGATATGGCTGGTTTTATTTTTGCCTTCGTTTTTTCTTGCATAGTTGGGGGCGCTGAAATGTGGACAGAGGCGGATCCAGGAAATTTTGGTGGGGGTAATGAAATTTGGAATTAGGTTGAATGCTAACTAAGTACAAAGAACTTAGACCAAAAAAAAGCGTAAACAAGCCCTTTGAAAAATGTTTTCACGTCTGGGGCGAATTCAGAAATTTTTCAGGGAGGGGCACCCAGTTTTATTCATTTTGTTCGTACGTTTTCGATTATGCGTGCTTAGGGAGTAAGGCTTATTGTTATCGAAAAGGTTCGAAATTATGGAAAAGTTGTATTCATCAAAAACATGTTTGGAAATGGCTGGTGGGGGTGATGCATCCCCCACATTCTCCCTGGATCCGCCCCTGCTCGTTGACGATTTTATGGGGCAATTTTCACTCAAAAATCGCTCTCCGCCGACCCCCATACACAAAACCATAGGGTGGTAGAGCGTAATCGCCGATAATAAAACGGACAAATATCCACAGGTGGGAAAGGATCGGCTGAGCAAGAATCACTTTTTTAGCAAATCAATTGGTTTTTAAAATTATTCTCTTCTAGGTTTCCTAGGGTCAAGAAGTTGGAACGCAAAATTTTCCGAAAAGTTCAAGCTTTTTTAGTGCCTTTTGTTTTCGTTAAACTGCTTTTGTGGAGGCAAAGTCTTTGATAACGTCGTAAACTGTGTCATCGTAACTGTGTTAAGTCTCGCAGACAGGAGGGTTGCTGCGTATTAATGATTAGAAATACTAGCTCTTTTTCTTTAAATCTTTGGGCACGTGTATCCAGGAGTGTATTAGGAGAGGGGTTTTTGACTTCGCCTTTTAGTAAAAAAAAATCATGTTGCTCAGTGACTGAAATATTCTATACTCTTTTGATGGCTTTTGTAGACTATGGGCCTTCCTTTTTATTATTTCTCGCTTCGCGTGTTTCGGCTTATGATGCGCGTGAACATTGGTGATATACAGTATTTGGCTAAACCACCGCATCAACATTTTTCCTTACTTAACGCTTCAAAAAATACTGTAGCTTTATTTTTCCGCAGTCAGACACTGTGTTAGGGATGCAGTGCAATGCACACTAATAGTAGTTTTGCCGCAAAGCAACAGCGGCAATAATATACGTCATTGTGATGTCATCATCAATAAAAGAAAACAATCCAGGTAACAATTAGAGCAAAAAACTCATTTATTTGAAACACACGTTGACATCAAACGCAAGAGAATTGCACGTAACAAAAACCAAAATTTACAAGTAAATTTTGAAAACGTGAACTGTGAAAATACTCGAAAATATACAACTAAAAAAAAAAAGATTATCAAAACGTATAACGTAATCTATTTAAAGTTTTTCCATATTTTATCTCAAGTTCATTTATTGTCATTTCAGAAGATTTATCAGGTAAGACAATGCAGATGCAGTCACGTGAATACAAACTATGCAAAGTGTATGCTAAAAGCTAATACTATTTCATTTACGATTTTCATTAGTGTAATTCATTTTCTGCTGTTTGGCATCTACGAACGTTCACTTTGTACGTACTATTACTAGAAGGCTATACCGGGTATACCGGAACTCTTTTAAGATATGCCTCTTTCTAATAGCCTAGTTTCAGCTGTCTGCTTGAACGTTATACACTAAAGATGGCATGCACATAGCAAATCACAGTTGTCATTGTAACTTCAAGTATCGTGCTTACGAATCTCAGGTAATTCAAATAAAACTATGGAATAATCACTTTAATTTTTAGTGTGACTTTTGTGATGTTTCATACCGACAAAAGTTTGAAAAGTATTTTTTCGTACTGAAACAAATGGTTGAAAATCAAAAACAGGTTTCATAAACAAATAAGTGACCCTTTCATATACCAGGTTTTTTTGAGGAATGTTAAAGCAAGAAACTGCTCTTCACTTTGTGCATCAGGATTGGCAATAACAGCAAACTTTGTTTAGTAATAGAGGTATTTTGAGCTACAGCAATACTGTTAAAATCAGATTTTGTATTGGCACAGACAAGCTTTTGCTCATGGTTCACATTGGCGTAGGCGAGCAGAAGTAAAACAACCGCCCACCATCACACAATCATTTCATAGTGTTCTTTCTTTTTCATCAACTTACAAGCGCCAATAGCGCAAAACATTACTGGTAAGTAACCTACGGTTACATTTCCAAGGATTTGTAATGTTGTGTTGTGCTTGACTGTTCCAGCAATCCACATACATCCACCTCCAGCGATGCAAGCAAGAGCAACCAACCACATCAACATCCCGCTGGTGCAATCTCCTGTCGTCAATCGACCTGCGGATACATAGCTTAATTTTGCCCCATAAAATGAAGTCTATGTCTTTGGCCAAAGAAAAGGTAAAAACTAAATTCTAAACGTTTCTGGTAGCGTGGATTGAATATTATGAATATCAGTTACGTCTTCAGCTGAGAATTGCATGGTAAGTGAATACACAATTTTACTCCACCAAGCGAAATACGTGTTTGCTTTTGACGCAGAGACGCAACCAAAATAAATCTACCTCACGGTTGGCAGAGTGGCCAAAACAATCGATATCAAGTCTCTTCAGTGGTGCTATGAGCTTCAAATCCATGAAGTACATCCATCAACCTACAATGCATTCTTCCAGATAACCTTTATTCTACCTGATACCTATAAAGGTTAATTCGCGTTTCTTGTTTCTCGATTTCATTGGGAGACATGATGTTAATGGTCCTGCATGGCAATGACGGTGTGCATAGACACAACAGAGGTAGCAAAGACATATTGGGTGCTGCTACACTCTACACCCCCGTGATGACTAAAAAGTATGGGACTGCTCTCAAGTCTAAGACTGACTATAAGCTTGATCTGATGGCTAGGATTGACTATGAATCTAAAGTCTAGGACTAAAGTCTAAGGTCTAGGACTGACTATAAGCTTGATCTGATGGCCTATGGTCAAACTTAGAAAATGAAATTACTCCGCGGGGAAATAGCAACTCCACGTTGAGTTGTTATTTTCCCGCGGAATTGTGTATTCACTTAGTTGCACGTGGAGTTGCACACGTGGAGTTGCTATTTCCCCGCGGAGTAATTTCATTTTCTAAGTTTGACCATAGGCCATCAGATCAAGCTTATAGTCAGTCCTAGACCTTAGACTTTAGTCCTAGACTTTAGACTCATAGTCAGTCCTAGCCATCAGATCAAGCTTATAGTCAGTCTTAGACTTGAGAGCAGTCCCATACTTTTTAGTCATCACGGGGGTGTAGTGTGTAGCAGCACCTAATATGTCTTTGCTACCTCTGTTGTGTCTATGCACACCGTCATTGCCATGCAGGACCATTAACATCATGTCTCCCAATGAAATCGAGAAACAAGAAACGCGAATTAACCTTTATAGGTATCAGGTAGAATAAAGGTTATCTGGAAGAATGCATTGTAGGTTGATGGATGTACTTCATGGATTTGAAGCTCATAGCACCACTGAAGAGAGTTAATTTAATAGTCGAAACGTATCCCGTCTGGTGCAAAATAATCGATATCAGCGCCATAGGTCTGGGGTTCGATTCCCGGAATTGTCAAATCAGACACAGTGTTGCCAACGGATCGCCGCTGTTATGACTTTTTTTCGCTGCGTTACGCAGGCATATTATTTTACGCTGAAGCGCCACTAGTTCCACGCTTCGGCTTAATGTACGACGAGTATAATGAAGATTATGCATATTTTTTTTTGAAAAGGCAAAAGTGTGAAGTTCGAACTTTTCACGTGGCATGAATCGAACATAAATAGCGACTCAAGCGGTCAATCGATGCGCGCCACTCAGTTTCACTCCGTGGAACAAAAACCGTGTTTTGCTTTTGATGCAGAAGAGCCTTCAAAAATCCTTATCGCACCATGGCCATGGTCTTGCCTTGATGAAAAATCTTCTTTATACTCGGTATTACGCCGAAGCGTAACCGGCACTTGGTGTATCGGTTAAGAGCGTCGGTTTGGAAGCCGGAAGACAGGGTTTTTTTTCCCGGTCGGGTCATTCTAAAGACTTCAAAAATAGTATTCGTAACTTTCGCGCCAGGCGCTCGTCACAAGCGGAAGTGCGAAGAGTTTTGTGTATGTGTTGTTCGTCATGTATGTCCCTTAACCGCGTTCAATCATTCGTGATTGATAATCGTAATGGGCCGCCAATTGAGAATGGCCTAAACAATGTGTGCTTGCACCCGCTGTCCCGTACCTTTACGCCGAAGCATGTAGTGAGTGGCGGGGCCCATCTCCGCGGCTTAGCGCCTGGGCAACACAGCTCCGAAGAAACGTGGCAGCGGTGGCGAGCCGTTGGCGACCCTGTGCCTATTTGACTGACCCGGGAATCGATTCCAGGTCTCCCGAACCGATAGCGTGTGCGCTTACCAACTGAGCTAACGGCCGGTTTTCCTTTGACTAACACAACTAAAAATATGAACAGTCTAGAGACGAGAGTCAGAATCTGCAACCTGCGCGCGGTACAGCTAGGGCCATGCCACTGACAAATAACACAAACAAATCACACTTCTGCAGCTCGGATAACACACTTTAACATTAATGTTTTGCTCGTGTAGTTCAATAAATCAGGAGTAGCGCTAAGTAAAGTGTTTAATGCATCAATTGCGTTTAATCAATTTTCGAAATGCTTTGCATATTTTGAATACGTTCCTTTTCCAAATGTTTGTTTGGTTTAATTTATCAAAATCAAATCTTAGAATCTTCATTATACTGGCGGTATTCCATCAAAGTTGAAACGAGTAGCGGGGCCCATTTTCGCGTCTTAGCGCCTGAGCAACACATTTTTGAACTACGAAAAAACGTCGCAGTGGTGGCGAGCCGTTGTTGACGCTGTGTTCGACTTGACCGATCGGCTAATCGAGCCCCAGATCTTCTGCGCCGACAGCCACCGGCTTAATTTTCCACTTAGCCAACAGCCTTGAAATTATGTAACCTGCTTGAGCGATCCACGAGCAGAGTTAAGTTTATCGTTTTGAATTACTGACACAGAACTTGTTTCAACATATTTGCAATTTTGTTCACAATACGAAATTTCGGGTTAGCCTATACCGTGCCTGATTGCAAAAAACATTTTCGTGTGAATATGTTTTTAGATATTTTTTCGCTACTTACTATCAGTGCTAGCAGGTGACTTTGGCTGTTCTTCTGTTTTTACTTCCATTTTCAAGAATTTTGAAATTTCTCCTGCCTTCACCGAGTTCTAGGAGAACTGGAGCGAGCGATTGCTCAGTTGCTGAGAACCTTACTCTCCGTTCTCGAGGAAATTCAGATTACTGGAAAGCTCAAGCGTAAGTAACTGCTGCAATTATCAACAAATACGCTTCTAGCAGCACGTATATGCCTACATAGATATTGTATATGATATAAAAACGACACAGCACAAGTGCGGAAGTAGCAACATACGACCGATTTCCGACATTTCCCTTGTCAAATATGTCAGATCAATTTCGATACACAGTCGAAACAGACTCGTTTTTTAATTGATGACAATCCCGTTAATTTGTGTTTTGGTTGCGTAAACTGATAATACATGCACATTTTTTGCATTACGTACCATTACGATCTATTGATAGAAAAGCAAGATTATTGACATTGCTTGGAAGTCTATAATGTTGCAGTCGACCGATATAGGTTGTGGCAAAAACTGCCCCTAAAACGAAAAATTGATCATGAAGATTTTGGAAAGGGTGATCAGAGGTGAAAATCCTCTTTCGAGTTGGATTACTTTTACAATATCTGTTCAAAATTATTTGGAAAGATTTTCTGCGTATTTCGTTTGTATAAAATTTTGCAGTTTCGTCGGAAGAATTGTGATGAGCTTGTCAGATGTTTTGACTTACTGATTATTGATTACAGTTTCGACCGGCAAAGGTATCAGTTTGGCACTGAAAGGTGCAGCATATTATTCACAACCATGTTTCTTCGAGACATTTTCTAATTTTGAAACATGAAAGATCTTATTTTTGGCTACATCAGCAAACGTTTAATCTATCATCTAATTTGGCTAAGATTGATGAAGCAAAGTAACACGTTAGGTGATTTTTGGTGACGCTAAAAAAACATGTTCACATCATGTAACGATGTATGTTTGAACCGAGAAATGTACATGTATTGGCTCTATAATCAATGGCGTACTGTGAGCATTTGCTAAAGGTGTGCGCCACTCCGACATAATTGTTATGCTGCCGCCTACCGGCATTTAACGAGTGCGTGGAAGAACTGGAAAGTTCAATGCTAATCTGTATCAAACGCTTTTTCAATAAGCTAATTAGCATTATAGGTTCATAATGTTGAGACGTGTGTTTCAAAGGTACTGGTTATACAAAACTAATTCAGGTGATGGTCACAGACTATGAACTTCGACTTAACAAGCAGCTACACTCTGAAATACACACAGTAGTACCCTAAAGCAAAAATTTACCATTGTCACAAGCCGATAAGTACAAAAACATAACGATACCGACTAGGCAAATTCACACTGACGTCGTTATTGTGTCACATGACGCTGCCGACGCGATATCGGCAGCGTGGCCGAGTGGTTCGGAGCGACGTTTTTACGACGGCCATGATCGCAAGGTTGATGGTTCAACTTCCACCCAAGCCTTGTTGTTGCGTCCTTGGATAAGATGCTTCACGATAATTATCTCTGCTTAATGGAATCTAGCAAGCAGCAAATTGAAGAAGTCAGAAGCAAAATGGAAGCGGAAAACTGGGAAACAAGGGCAACTCCTAAGCGAGTCTGAATTCGTCCTATGCGTAACGCCTCCGTCGCTTTCTCGTGACAGGAAGATAAGAATGAAAAATTCATCATCACCGTTGACGCGTATTTATAGGACGGCCAGTTCACACAGAACGATTTCGCGCAATAACGGGTCCTTAAAAACGACAACCCGACAGAAAAACTCGCTTTGAACGACGTTCCGTCGGGGTAGAACCGAGTTCTACTTTGTCGTTGTCGTTAGGTACGTCAAGAGCACTTTGGCTTGGATTTGTCAAATAAACTTTTGGAGATATTGTGATTTTGGCTCCATAACTTATTCGTTTTGTATTTCGAGAGAGTTCTTCAAATATTTTCATAGAAATTGCTCAAGTGTTTTTATGGTATTAACTGGAAAGAAATAAAATAACTTAGCATAAATCTGCATTGCATCAAATTGCGAATCGGTTTTTAATAATAACAAATAATGATTGACAAACAGAGCTAGAAAAATTGTGCGTCAGCTGAACTTATGAAAGTTTCGATCAACCATGCTAAATTTTCGTGTACTTTTCCATTAGTAAGCTGTGAAACGAAATGAACTGTTGCGTGGTTTTATGACGCTTTATAACTACTAAGGTCCTTTTGCGCCAGGACCAAGTTTTGTCACGAATTCACTGACGTATTTTATTCACTGTTCATTTCATACCTCGCGCTACACTTAATTACTGAGCGTTAAGCAAGGGTAACAGCAGATACCAGTTCTAAAGTCTTTGGTTTGACCACGACAACGATTGAAAATCTTCAAGCGCTCAGTGATTCGAACAGCACTGTCAGTCTGATACGACGGCATGACGTCATATCAGTGAGGAATGCACGCCGCGCGAGCTACGATCGCTTCCGTGGGAAACGCAAAGCGGCATTCTCACTGCTAGCTCTTTAGCAGAAATTGCAGGTCGGCACTGGTACCGGCAGAAAAACCCTGTACTATCTTGTAATTTCTGATGTACAATTTAGAACTAGAAAAATTTATTTCTTTTCAGTCAGCAACTGCAGTACGTCCAAAACGGAATTGTCAGCGACATGGGCTCACGGTACCGCGCGCAGTTGACAGATCCTACGTGATGGGTTCGATTCGCGGCTGGAGCCGATCGCATTTGACATATGTAACGGGTGGCTGCTGACTCGAAGAGCGCAAGCTTACTTCGCAGTCTCCCCCAATTACTGTTGAATTCTCGATTCAATATAATTTGAAAATAACCTCAGTTAGGTAAAATATTTGTAAAACAATTTTGTAACTTTCGTTTCTTCAAGTCTAGTGTAATTTGCAGCTGGACTAATTTTCGCCAGTCGGAAGCGGGTCAACAATGAAAAGTTTGCAAAATTTACTCTGCTAGGCCACTGCACCTGATTACGTCATCGTGTCTTTGTTGAAAAAAAGCAATTTGTAGTTCATTGAAAAAAAAAGGACACGGATTGGGCTGTTAATCAAATGCATGGGCATAGGAGCCCAAAACAGTTTGGGGGGGCGAAACCACCTTTGCCCGAAAATTTTTGCGACAACTACTAAACCAGATGCGTAACTTGTTGCGACAATTAACCTGCAAGCAAGCAATACGTCAAAAACATAAGAGTGCACTTCTACCTTTTCCTATTTGACCAAAATGCTTTTTAGACACTATATTCAGCAATGGATAATCATCATTTTAACTCAAAAAATAAGGGCCTATGACCACATAATAGCATTGTAAACAGAAGATGATGAGTGACATTGAATATAATTATTTAAGTTGGCAAAATTGTTATTGTAATTTCGAATTATGATTGGTATCCGTCATGCATTGTGATATGCTGTTAACTGGTTAACCTGCACCCAATACATTAACACTGCCCAAACAAAGTTTTGACTGCCCAAATTTCTTACGCAAAATTTTAAATTTTATTGCAATGAATGAGTAGACACATCATGGTAAATTCAAACTAACTTAATTATCAAACATTCACTATACACCCTAATCTTAAACCTAAATATTTAGGCAACGTAAACATTTAAATGACTGAAATGAGTCAAAAATCCACTTAGTGTATGATCTTCACAATTATAATATCAGAAAACTGATGAGAATCAAAATAAGGATTCATTAATAAACTACCACAATGACAAATGTCAAAAACACTTCGCAAAAACTTCCAACTGCCCGAAGTTTAAGACTAATTTATAAAGTGTATACCGATATATAGAAAACGACAGTTATGAAACATTCTAGTCTAATACCAGCAGTAAAATCTTTATACACATGACACAGGACATATAGACTAAACATAATGAAGAAATTTAGAAATATGCTATGCAACAACCTTATGAAGTCTAGAAACTGCCAAATTGGCATTTTATCAAGTTGCTATTTGCTCGCAAATCATTAAACCTGCTAAAATAGAAAAACATTTTCAGGGACTCAATAATTCAAAAGATCAAAACTATTTTTCGAGCATTCAAATCATGCCCGAAAAATTGTTTGCCGTGCCCGAATTTTTACGCGGCATCTTTAAATTTTACAAATGCACCCCTGTCTCCTACAGCTATGATCAAATGTAATTTATGCGTTTGCCTTGCCATATTGCAGGGTGTACGTTGAACACCTTGAACCTCTAGAGAACACGCCTCTGGCTCTAATGGAATGCATAGCAAACAAACAATTATCATAAAAGTGGGTTTTAAAAAGTTTTTGATACGATTGCACGTTCTCGTACGCCACTAAGCCCGTTCCATCCAACAAATAGGCTACGATTTCTTTCAATGATCAGTAGCCAGTTATTTTTTAGATGTAAGACGAGCTGTGAAAAAGCACTATCAACAATAGGCTATTTCAAAAACATTAGCGTAACTCAAAATATTCTTAGGAAGGCATCTGGTAAATATTTCAACTTCAACCGAAAATAGCCTACTTTTTGGCAATTCTGAGACTTTAGGCGAGAGCAGTTGGTTGTCGGTCAACATGTCACGCACATGGGTCTTTTTCATTTTAGTTTGCAAATACGGCATGCGAAACTACGTGTGTACTCAAGTTTGCTATTTTTAGCGCAAAAGAGCACGACCACGCTTAATATATTCGCACGTTTGGACGAAATAACCTCCCTGCTAATGTCATTTTTTGAGTTAATGTGTTGTGTGCAGTCCGGAAATTAGTGTTTTCGAGGAAATTACATTAGGAGTTTATAGTCACATGTTTACTCCCTTAAATACTAGTTGTGAGTGTTAGAAGAGACAGTTATTATTCTTATCTTCGCTCTGTAAAAACAACTTCCTAGTGTTGGTAATACAAATAACTCTGTCAAATAGTTCGTCTAAGGTTGATGGACCAAGATAACACTTGGAGGAGGGGGATGGAGCAAAGCTCCTGCGAAGATGTAAACAACGGTGCTACTGAAAATAGGGAAGTTACTGCAGATGAAAATGAAGTTCAAAGTTTTTCGTCGAACGCTGTCAATGTTGAAAACCAGGAGTGCAACAACAGCAACCATCTTAGAAGTGCTGACTCATCCTACAACATTCGAGTGGAAAGTGATATACAAAGGGATCATCCTCAACATCCTGGCAATGACTATGATAATTTGTCGAACTCAAACAAAAAAAAAAGATGTTTTGATAACGCCAACCTGTTGAATCGTTGCGGTAAGTTGGGTTTGCTGATCGTAGGCTACTCAGAGTGGCTATGGTAAAAGCAGGGAGTCGAACCGAACCCGAACCGCGAACCGGAAAAACCGCTTTTTTTTGGTGAACCCGAACCGAACCTGAACCGTTTAAATTTGAGATCATTGAACTTGAACCGAACCCGAACCTTTAATATTTCAAATCTGTGAGCCTGAACCGAACCCGAACTTTTAAAATTTTATGCGAGTGAACCCGAACCGAACCCGAACCTATAATATTTTGTGTACATTAACCTAAACCAAAATCGTTTAGTAACAATGCTTGAACCTGAGCTGATTCTTAAAAAATAACAATAAAAATTTCTAGACATGTGCTGCTGTGCGTAACATTCTTTCTGCTTTTTAAAATTTAATGAGTCTGAAACAAGTCAGGACAGGTCATGCTAACTTGGTAGGCTAACAGGGAGTCGAAACGAACCCGAACCTGAACCACGAACCGGTAAAAATCGCTTTTTTTTCGGTGAACCCGAACCGAACCTGAACCGTTTAAATTTGAGATCATTGAACCTGAACCGAATCATTAATATGTCAAATCTGTGAACCTGAACCGAACCCGAACCTTTAAATTTTGGTGCAACTGAACCCGAACCGAACCTGAACCCAAATTTTTAAAAAGTCTTGAACCTGAACCGGAACTGAACCGTTAAAAATTAAATTTCTTGAACCGGAACCGGAGTGATATTTTAAACGGTTCGACTCCCTGGTTAAAAGAGAGATTTGTGTTTTGCCCCTACAACTGCGCCACAGGGTTTTGTGTGTCGCCAGAAAGCTACAGTACAGCTTTCTTGAAATGCTTTAAGTTTAACCCTACAGAAATTATTATTCTGCTGTAATTTATCGGTGGTGATTTTGAGTAACCTATCGACTGGGACAGCAAAGAGGTCCAATTGCGGCATCCTACTGTCCGTCAGTAACCGTCATGCCTATCTCTCCCTGTTATTTTGATTTTGTTTTGGTCGGTGATAAGGGATTGTCTTGATATGCTGTTGTATACGCAAAAGTGTTATGGTGCGTTCTATAGCTTCTCGATATTTTTGGGGGGCACCCCCATTGAACCAAGGCCGGGTATAGACAATGAAAGGCCCCAGCTTAGGTTGATTTCAAGTATGCGGCTGGTGATCATAGATCGGACTCGTTTCGAAGTAAATAAAAGTCGCCATGGTCAATCTCCAAAGCAAAAAGGTCTTCCGGCAATCGAGTCGAACCTTTTGCTCTTGACGAGGCTCCTTTTTTCTCGGAGGCCATAGGTTTCAGCCTGCTTTGCCTGTTGGTCAATCCGGCTCTGCATTAAACGAAAGATTTACGTTTAAATGCATCGTTTTTTCTTTTTTGACTAAACTGATGATATAGTTGCTCAATAGAAAGGGTAAACGTTATGCCATCGTGATATCATGGCCATTTTGCCTTGTCGAATATTTACGTAAATGCTAGCCAAAGCGAGAATCCATTCTTTATGTTTGGCATTTTGACGTCATTACACCATTACGGTTTGCCATAGTTACTGGTATTTAGTGTTTTTTAGGTTTGGCTTGCGTAACCATTAAGCAAAGTTATAAGACCGCCAATTTTTAAATTTGCAAATGAGCTACAGTCAACAACAGTTTCTCCGAAAATTTGCAGATTTTGAGAGACCGCTGGACAATTTTGAGAGACCGATTCGGTTCCTCAAAATCCCTTAAAAAAAAACTGGTTACTGTTTTGAAATCTTTCTGGTTAGGTTATTGCTAGCCAGAAAAAGCGACTGAATCGATTGGCAATTCTAGGCTAGTTTGTTCGTGCTGATCGAAGCGCTCGTTTTGTCTCTCCAAATTGCGTTTGAAAAATCGAAATGGCACGATACAACTCACACTTAAAATATGGTATAGGCTACTTGCTTGGAATTCTACTAACAAAGCTTTTTCTAAAACATTAAGCATTTTACAAAACAAATCTGTTAAAATAATAGGAGGTGGAAGTTATTATGACCGAGTAACACCATTCTACACCAAGCTTGGCATTTTGAAGTTGGGTGATCCTGTGAAATTCGAAAAAGCATTATTTGTTTTCAAATTCAAAATGAAATCTCTTCCTGCACAGCTTAGCATTTAATATTTTTGTGAAGTCAGCAGTGTACATAAAAGGTCTACTCGGGCAAGTACGCAGAATAATTATTTTATGCCTTTTTGAAAATTCAAAGCTTCAAAATTCTATCAGGTATCAAGGTCCTCTTATTTGGAATTCATTAGATACAAATATTAAAAACTCCAAGTCGATAAAGTCGTTCAAATCTAACCTCAAAAGCACTTAACTGGAAAATTACAATCTTATCTATTTCAGTAGTATAAATCCCGTATCTCATACATTCGTTAAAAGCGTGTTTTATTGCTAGTATTTTTGTTTTTTTTTCTCGTTTGCTTTTCGTTTTCACTAAATCTGTGCTATTTTATACGACGACCAATTTTGCAAAAATGGCTGCAGACTAGAAGATCTAACGATCCCTTCGCAATCTCCTTGATGTCTGTTCTCATTTTACTGTTAGTTATTTCCATTTCTTTCCTTTCAGTTTGACATCGAATACTAAATCAATTCAATTCGTAATCACCAAGCCCGGTGGTTGCTTTAGTGATTTAAAAGACATGAATTAAATTTGAGCAAGGTAACATGTACTTAGGAGTCGAATTTTAATGTCAAAGCTTCTTATAAAGATGGGGGCTCAACAGACACCTCAAAACCATCAAGCGAGTAATGTTCTTCCGTTTCAAGCTTGATTTTTTGTTCGTAATGTGCATGTTTGTTTGTCTTTGTGCATTGTGCGTATTGTGTTTTTTTTTGTTTTTCGGGTGTCATGACCATGAGTAGTTACTGCCTCTTTCTCTTTTTGACGATTTTTTCTTCTAGCGTGTTTCAACGGTCTTTTCCGTCGTGTCGTGTCTTCCTTTTCTTGAGCTTTTTCTTTCTCTGAAACGCTGTCGCTCTGTGCTATATTCGTGCTTCAAGAATAAAAGAATTGTTTGATTGACTGAATGTTGAATGCTTGCCAGAAGTTTTGCTTGGAAAAGTTATATTAGTTTAAAGAGACCAAATCGGAAATCCAGTTACTGTATTTATTACAATGATATTAGCTGTAGTCGGTGATGGGGACAACAAACCTTTCTGTACTAAAGCGATAACGATAATCCATAAATTCAAAAAAGCCCTGGGCGATACCGATATTCGATAAATCTCAATTTCTTAAAGCGATATCGGTAATTGATAAATTATAGCCAATACTTCTTTCTGATAAAGGTTGCGGTAAATTTTCAATGTGTTTGACGAAGTTTTTTTTGTATAAGTCAAATTGCAAAAATGTTTTCCTGATTTTTCCAATAAAGAAATGAGTCCACGTGGCATTTAACAGAACAAAGAGAGATTTTTTTAAAGTTGCAACAAGACTTTATTGGACACCGTGTATTTTTTCCATAGCGTCAACTTAATAACTTTGAAGTGAACACTTTGCGCATAAATAATTGTTTATCGCGATAATTTATTGGCGATAACAGTATGTTTTGCGATAGCAATATCGGTAATCGATAAATCAAAACTATTTTGAGCGATAACGATAATCGGTAATAAATTATCGCCGATAAATTATCGTGATAAATGTCCCATTTGCCCCATCTTTGACTGTAGTTAACGCACAAGTCCGTACAAATATTAGGCCTATCGTCCTGTTTCAGGCATTTTCCCAACTTGCTTTCCATGACCAACAGGCCATAAGAAACAATGACTAATTTTGACATATAAAAGAAAAAGGATTCCATTCTTAACGTTTCTTTGCTATTTAGGTAAACATCTTTTCAAGACTGGAATTCTTTCTGCGTTTATCACTCTTGTTGGAGTCGTGCTTTTCGTCTATGGATTGGTGGTTTCTTGGTCAGTTATGACTATTTCGGGGATCATTGTGTTTGTAGTCGGAGTTCTTACCACTTGTTCGCTATTTCCGATTTTTTATCGATTGCAAAATTTTCGTCGTCAATACTGCAGATCCACTTCTCAACAGGTAGTGGTCCGAACAGGCCCTCAATGGCCTCAAAATTATCAAGAAGAATGTCACCCTTCAGCTCCACTTGAGTATGATCATCCTCCTGTATACAGCACGATCCCCCTCCCAGCTTCATTATCAAGTCCCACCGGTAAAAGCCGTGATTTTCGAAGTGATTTGGTTCATCAAAATCAGGGTGCTCAAGCTGCCGGGAATTTCCCTCCTTCTTATCATGATGCAGCACATTTTTGACTCCGTAATACTTTTGACTCCACGAAAATGGAAACTGTTTTAATCCTCTAAAACTTTCACTTCCAAAATCCTCCTTCGGGACAATTGGATATGGAGTGAACCAAAGTAACCCTGATCCAACAAATTCGCGCTGATGTATTTGTACTTAGTTGCATATTTGCCTCTTATCACGAGAAAGCGATCAAAGCGCTGTAACGAGCTTGCTTAGGAGTTGCCAGTCATCTGTCCACCACACCAAGATGGGGAAATCCCTCCAAGTGCCATTCCCAACGGCGCAACAAGTAAACTTGCCGGCTTGCTCTCCACCCTGTCCCTTTAACGCTGAGCGTCAAGCGGAGAAGCTGTGAATACCAATTTTTAAAGTCATTGGTTTAAGGCTTGAGGCGTATGCTCTCACTACTCGGCCATTTGAGCATGTGTAAGCTATATTTAAAAATAGATTTGCTTAATTGTTTGTAAGACAATTTTTTCATCATAATGTTTTGTGAAACGAGTTCTGTGAAAAATCAAATTTTCCTCCATAACTTATTTGAAGATTTTACAAACTTATCGTCGAGTTGGATTTTCTACCACGAGACAACCATGAACAAACTACATTATATTTTCATTCTTCAAAGAATTTGTGTCTGATTATAGTAGCGGTCTAAAATAGTGGCACGGACAAAAATTTTTTCTGGTCAACTCAAAATTCTGCTTCCGCCAAAATTTGCTTAAAAGCATAGTAAAGGCCAGGGGTAGGCAACCTTTTCACACAAAGGGCTCCATTTGAAAGAAAAATTTGAAGCCGAGGGCCGCTGCGGCGCTGATTGGAAGAGCAAAAAAGGTCTACGCGTCCTCAGATGTCCTATTTTCGGTTGAAAGTCAGTGAACAGCTGAAAAAAAAGGTCTTCAGCTTGATTCACGATAGGAGTTTATGTTTCTGTATAGGTGCCGGCGGGTCTCATAAAACGGTCCTGGCGGGCCGTAATTTGTTCAACCCTTGTAAAATCAAATCATCTGTAGGTCCAACAGAAAGTGCCAAGCGACGTTGAATTGATCTTGCTTTTACACTTGACATTCATCTTTTCGTTGAGAAATTAAAGAACTGCAGTCTCGTCAGCAGCTAACTGCGACGTCGTAGGCCGTTAGCCTAACAGCAGCTAACTGCGACGTCGTAGGCCGTTAGCTGCAAACCACTTTTTCATACCTTTTTTATGGGGCGAAGCCATGGAAAAAATTTTAAGGGTGGCCAGGTCCGAATTTAGACAATGAAAGGTTCCGTTTTCATTAGCTCAGAGTGACCGATCTCTCTAAAAAAGGTTTTTATTCGTCAAAACGGAGGGAGAGGGTCAAAGCCCCCGTGACCTCCTCTGACTCCGCCTCTGGTCGAATGTGCTTATAGAGAACCGATTCCAAAAAGTCTTTATATCTTACTGTGACTTATCGTGATTATCCATAATACAGAATGTGGGTTGCATCAAAATTTGCATAGCTTATCAACTTTATGTGTGTTTTGCATGCTGGTTTCATTTTCATTGTTTTAAACTTTATTTTCATTTTACATGTGTTTTATACTTTATCAGTTACAAGCTGCGACGATTTGAAGCATAGTACAAACGTGACAAGCTAACGTTTTTGTGATCGTTTCAAAATTTCTGTTTTTTTATATGTTGAATGGAATCTAGGCAAATTGTTTTTTTGCCATAAGTTTTTCATGCTACTGTGAAAAGCTCTGCCTTGCTGTTGAAAAGGTGTTGACTGCGCAAACTTTTAAAATAAATACATTGTTGAATTGGACTAGACTAATATTTATAAATTTGGAGAAAACAGCAACTTCTAGGCCACCAGCATTGAATGTCTAAGAATATTTTTCCAAATCTTTCCAAAAATTAAACTAAAAGCATAGGTGCAAATCTAGGGGGATGTATCCCCCCAATAATTCGGCTGCATCCCCCCTAATATTTTCATGCTCCACATGAGCGAACTAGATGACTTTTTTTTTTGGTCTTCACTACATTTTGGGAAAAAAATTGGTCATCTGGTAAGTGATGACTTTTTTTTTTTGGTCTTCACTACATTTTGGGCAAGAAATTGGTCATCTGGGAAATGATGACCTTTTTTTTGGTCTTCACTTCATTGCACTTCACTGTGGTAGGCAAAAATTTTGGCAACCGGAGGTCTCAAAGTTGCTAAGTCATCCCTCCCTCCAATCTCGAAAAATGGCAAAAAATGGTCACTTTTGCAGAATCATCCCCCCAATGCTCAACATAGATTTGCACCCTTGACTAAAAGTTTACGAAATTTATTTAAAGCTACTACTGCATATAGTACTATAGGCTAGTACATGCATAGATGGGCAAGTTAATCAAAAATCTTAATGCGTAATCTTTGTTAAAGCAAGTAAATCTTTGTTAAATGTATGCTCCGTTGAAAAATTTCGTAGGCCTACTTCCGTTATAGTTATTTCGCTAATTTCAGATCTAATTAACGGAAGTTAAGAAAGTCCGTTAATTCGTTAGCAGTCGAAAAGATGTCAAAAATTAATTTAATATCCTACTCTTTTGTTTCACTTTGAGCCTGATGGTGAAGGGATGTTTTTAAAAGTCTGGCGTTAGTGTCTAAGTCGGCCAGAATTACAGATTTGTGACTCCACTCTTAACTTCGTAATCGTTTTTGTTCTTGAAGATGATTGATTTAACCAGGGATATATAGAATTCTTATTCTATATCCCTGATTTAGACAAACAACACATCAAACTCAACATGAAACCAGGTAAAGCTACAAATCGATTTCGGCATCTCGGATACAGGCATAGGCTATCTAATACGATTCTCAAAACTGGACATGTTGCCGCATGGTCAAGCCGTCCAGTTTTGAGAATTGCCGTGACTTTCTTTAAAAATATTTTTTTCGCGCTGAAACAAATAGCTGAAAACCAAAAACAATTTTCAGAAAAAAATAAGTGACTTCTTTGTAGCAGGGTTGCGAACTGGTTCGAATTTTATTCAAGTTCGAGTTCAATCGATTTTAGATTTTCTCTAATTTAATTATTTACGAGTTTAAGTTCGAGTTCGACAAAAATAAGCTTTTTCAAGTTCGAGTTAGGGCAGATGAATATCCACAATCGAGACAACTTTTTCACTGCCGGTACTCTTGCTATTAAAAAGATAAAAATATTTCACTCGTGCAGTAGGTTCAAGAACAAGACTATCCTCAGCTGTTTAGTGCCATCGAAATTGTCAGTGTTACGGTCACGATTGAACAACAAACTATATTTCGTAGTGATCTTTTATTTCTTTTCAATAATTTACTGTAAATATCTTTCTAATAAACTCCAACAGTTTTATTCGAGTTCGAGTTCAGGAAAAATATTTTTTCGAGTTCGGCAAAATGATTGAGTTCTTTCGAGTTTAAGTTCGAGCTCGCAGCCCTGCTTCGTAGGCTACCAGTTTTTCAGAAATATTGGAGGATGAAATTACTATTAATTTTGGGCATCAGGATTGGTAATAGCAACAAACTTTGTTTTGATAATACTGAGAGCAGGGAGTGGTCCTGGAGGGGAGAGGGGGATGCATCTCCCCACCAGCGATTTTCAACAATATTTCTGATGAATACAATCTTTCCACTTGGCTACTGTATGTCGAACCTTTTCAGTTGCGATTAACATCCTTGCACCGTAAACACGCACAAATGGAAAATGTGCGACCAAACTGCATCATATTTTGTTGAAGGACTCACAGATAGGGGCAAAAAAATGAAACAAAATTTGCATTAAACATTGATCAAAAAGCACTAAAATGGCCATCACAGCTATTTAAACTTTCAAAAAATTTCTGGGGAGCATGCCTAGAGCCTTTTTTGTTTCTGAATCTCATTAAATTAACTTTAGCCGGAAAAAAATACGCTTAAAAATGTCATAATTTTGTGCCTCCCTCCCTAGAAAAAATTCTGAATACGTCCCTGACCTGAAACATTTTCAAAAAGCTTATCTGCGCCCTTTCCAACTCTAAACGTCTAACGCCTTTGTTTTTTGTTAACACTCAATCTAATTCAAAACTGCATCACCTCCACAAAAATTTTCTGGACGTGGTCCTGACTGCGAGCAATTGCTATACAGTTAAAATCATATTTTATTTCGACACAGACAGCCTTTTGCTCATAGTTCACATTGGCGCAGGCGGCAGCGGGTAGTGTTGGAGAGACTCGCGTCTGTGACTTGACAATGACCATGGAAAAACATGACTTAGGAAGAGCTTCGTGTATGCACCTATACTTGAGCCGACAGGTTGAGCTGGCTTGCGGCAAATTTAGGTCATGCGTAGCAAAATAAATGGCAACTCTGGTATTACGCCAAATTATTTATTGCGCGCGTGAAATTGTAATCGAATTTAGTCTCCATGATATTCTAAACTTAGTTTAAAACCTACTAAATGAATGGCGTAGATTATTGTGACAACGCTACGAAATTAGTCAGGCTACCTTTGGCATTAAGATTAAGACTGAATTGGTAATCAAGTTTGTACGTTTAGCGCTACTGGTAACAAGCCTGGTCTTGGCTTAGCTTAGATTAGCCCATAAAAAAGAAAAAGTTAGATGTTTTGGCATCTAAGTTATGTGTTTATAGGCTAGCTATTGCATTACACGAAAAAGAAAAATTCAGAGCTTTTCTACAGTACATTACGACCATATTTAATATTAATTACAGTATTGGTCCATGTCGCGCAATCGCTTCATAGTACCCTAACATTGTATGTGAAAGAAAGTTGGCCTAGTACTTGCGAGACTAGTAGAGTCGAGACTCGACTCGAGTCTGCATGTAAACTGACTCGAGTCTGCGGTACAAATTGACTTGACTTGACTCAAGTCGTTGCACGAAAAGACTCGGGACTCAACATCATTGACTCGAGACTCGATTCGGACTCGACTTTCCGCGACTCATTCTCAACAATGGTAGCAGGTAACACAACTGTTATATGTTTCTAAATACAAACACCCACCCACCATCACACAATCATTTCATAGTGCTCTTTCTTTTTCATCAAGCTGGATGCGCCAATAGCGCAAAACATTACTGGTAAGTAACCTACAGTTACCTTTCCAAGAATCTGCAATGCTGTGTTGTGGTTGACTACTCCAGCGATTCACCATACATCCATCTCTAACGATGCAAGCAAAAGCAACTAGCCACATCAACATCCCGGTAGTACAATCTCCAGTCGTCAATCGACCTGTGGAGTGTATATACATAATTTTGCTCCATAAAACGAAATGTTTTTGGTTAAAGAAAAGGCAAAAATCGAAATTCTAAGCGTTTCTGGAGGCGCGGATTGAATATGAACATCAGTTGCATTTCCAGCTGCCTATTGAATATTGATGGTGCATGAATGCAGAATTTTACTCCACAAAGCGAAATACGCGCTTACTCAGAGGTGCAGCACTTAAGAGGAGCAAACAAAAAAACTCCACCGGCCAGTTGGCGAAGTCACTATCTTTATCGGTGACAGTGCGGGAGGTTTTGGCTTCAATTCTCGGGCTGGTCAAACCGGACACATTGTCGCCGATGGATAGCCGACGTCACGACGTTTTTTTGAGCTGTGTCGCTCACTAGCTAAGCAGAGGAGGTAAATCTCGCCACTTGTTACATGCTTTGGCGTAATGCCACGAGTATAATGAAAATCGAAACAATCAGGTTTTTTTATTGATAACAATTCCAATACTTTGTATTTCGATTGCGTAAACTGATGTCGCATGCATATTGTTTACGTTACGTACCATTACAAACCATTGAAAGAACCACAAAAATACCCATGAAAGCAAGAACCACACAAATATAAATAAATGGGTGGTCTATAAATTAATGTCGCAGTTTGACCCACAAAGCTTGTGGCAAACACTGCCCCTAAAACGGAAAACTGAAAATAAAGATTTTGGACAGCAGGGTGATCAGAAATATGAACCCTCTTCAGGTTCGCAGTTTGATTTAAAATGATTGATTTATTTAAATTGATTTAGAATGATTTAAAATGAGTGCGAAAGATTTTCTGCGTATTTTGTTGATACACAAGAATTAATATTTTGCAATCTTGTCTGAAGAATCGCCTTGTCAGATATTTTGGCTTACTGAATACGGATCGCAGTTTCGACTGCCAAAAATATCAGATTCTCTGAGGTGCAGCATAATTTAACAACCTTGCTTCTTCGAAGCATTTTTATATTTTGAAATGTGAAACATCTTTTCTTAGGCCACCTCAGCAAACGTTCTATGCATCAATTTTGGCTAAAGTTCATGTGGAGGTAAAACTTCACGTGAATTTTGGGGTCACTGATGTTCACAAAATATAACGATGTAGGTTAAACCTCGAAACATCATAACATGTATTGACTCTAATAGCATAAATAGCCAACAAAAAGTTATCACCAAGGTGTTTGTGTCAAAAGTTTTCAATACGAATACACCACACACGTTTTTCCACTGCTAAGTCCGTCGCATCCAACAAATACGCTTTCCTTCAATGCTTAGCAGCCAGTTATTCTTTAAACGTAAGACAGGCTGTGAAAAAGTATTATCAACAACACTATAGTATCTCAAAGCCACAAAAAATTAATCTTATTTGGAAGGTATCTGGCAAATATTTCAGGCTCAAATTTAAGCTACTTTTTGACAATTCTGAGGCATTAGGAGAGAGTGCATGGTATTCGATCCGCCTATGGCGCACATGTTTATTTGTAGTTTGCGAATATGGCAGGCAAAACTACGTGTGTAGTGCCAATTTGCTATTTTTGACGCAGAAGAGCTCGATCACGCGTGATATACTCGCACATTTGAACGAAGTAACCTCGCTGCTGATGTCATTTCATGAGTTGCGTTGTGCGCAGTCCTGTAGCTAGTGTTTTTGCGGAAATTACATTAAGAGTTTATGGTCACATGCTTACTTTGATACTTGTTGCGAGTGTTAGAAGAGAAAATTAGTATTCTTAGCTTCGCTCTGTAAAAATAATATTATACAGTTGGTTATACAGATTAGTCTGTTAAATAATCTAAATTATTTTGATGGGCCAAAATAGCACTTCGAGGAGAGGACAGGACAAGAACTCCCGCGAAGATGCAAACAACGGTGCTATTGAAAATCCGGAAGCTATTTATGCTACTGTAGATGAAAATGAAGTTCAAACTTTTCCAGCGAACGCAGTGCCGGTCAATGTTGAAAATCAAGAGTACAACAACAGCAACCGTCTTAGAAGTGCTGACTCATCCTGCAATATTCGAGTGGAAAGTGATATACGAATAAATGGTCCCCTACATCCAAGCAATAACAGCGAAAGAAGTTTTCCAAACTCTGACGAAGATATAGGATGTTGCAATAAAGCCAACCTGTTTAATCGTTGCGGTAAGTTATAGGGTCTGTTCCTGGTACTCGGATTGGCAATGCTGAAAAAAAGATTTGTGTTTTGTCCTTACAACCGTGCCACAATGCTTTGTGTATCGCCTGAAAACTACAGTGAAGGATAGCTTTCTAGAAATACTTTTAACACTATAGAAATTATTCTACTGTAATTTTGGGTAACCTTTCGACTGGGACGTCAAAGAGATCCAATTGCGGCTTCCTACTGTCAGTCAGTGCCCCTCACACTTAACTCACTTTGTTATTTTGACTTTATTATGTCTGTTTGTTTTGGTTGGTGGCAAGCTAATTGTTTTGATGTGCTGTTACATACGTGGAAGGGTTTTCGTGCAATCAAAAGCTTCTCGATATAATTTGAGACAACATTAAACGAAAGATTTACGTTTAAATGCATTGTTTTTGCTTTTGAACTAAAATTTGTGATAAAAAGCTACTCACTAAAAAAGGCTACACTTTATATCATCGTGTTGTCAAGGCCATCTTGCCCTCGTCGAAAAGTGACATAAATAGCAGACAAAGTAAGAATAAATTTTTCATGTTTGTCATTTTGACGCGATTTAACGTCATTATGTGCTTCCGGTTTGCCTTAATCGCTGGCTTGAAATTTTACTGAATAGGTTATTACAATTCTATGTTGGTTTGTTTATGCTGATCGAAGCCCTCGTTTTGTCATCCCAAACTGAGTTTGAAAAATCGAAATGGCTCAACAAACGACTTTATATTCACCTACTCCGGTGGTTGCTTTAGTGATTTAAAAGGCATAAATTAAATGTGGGCTAGGTAACATGCACTTAGGCGACTGATTTCAATATCAAGGCTTCTTATAAGGATGAATGCTCTTCTGTTATCACAGCGATATTAGCCGTAGTTAACGTACAAGTTTCATCGTCCTTTTTCAGGCCAACTTGCTTCCAGTGACCAACTGGAAATACGCAAGGAACGATAACTAATTGGTACATGAAGGAAAGAGGATTTCATTTTTAATGCTTTTTTGTGATTTAGGTAAACATCTTTTCAAGATTGGATTTCTTTCTGCACTAATCACTCTTTTGGGGGTCGTGCTTTTTGTTTATGGATTGGTGGTTTCTTGGGCAATTATGACTATTTCGGGGATCGTTGTGTTTGTATTTGGAGTTCTCACCACTTGCTCGCTATTTCCGATTTTTTATCGATTGCAAAAGTGTCGTCGTCGTTACAGTAGGTCCACTTCAGAGCGGGAAGTGCACCAAACAAGCCCTCATCGCTCTCAACATCATCAAGTGGAATATCACCTCTCACGCCCACTTGAATATGATCCTCCTCCTGTATACAGCACGATCCCCCTCCCCGCTTCATTATCAAGTCCCACCAATAGAGACCGTGATTTTCAAAGTGATTTGGTTCATAATAGTCAGGGAGTTCGAGCTGCCAGAGATTTACCTCCTTCGTATCATGATGCAGCACATTTTTGACTCCGAAATGTTTTTGACTCCACACGTTGGAAATTACTTAAATCCGCTAAAAAATCTCCGCTTCCAAAATCCTTTTTTGGGATAATTGGATATGGAGTGAACCAAAATAACACTGATTGAACAAATCCACGCTTACGTGAAAACTACCTACACGACAGAGTTGCTTAATCGTTTAGTAAACAATTTTTTCATCTTAAAGTTCTATGAAACAAGCTCTGGAGAAAATCGGTTTTTCGACCAGAACTTACTTGTAGGATTTCACAGGCTTATCATCAAGTTGGATTTTCTGTCGCAAGACAACCATACAAACTGCATCTTTATTCAGCAAAGAAATTGGATCTGAATTTTGAATATGAAAGTCAGAACGAAAGTGGTCAAAAATACTGCCACTAACCAAGAACCTTTACTCGTGACCAATTCAGTGTTCAGCGTTCTGCTTCAGCCAAAATTTGCTGAAAATCATTGTAAAAAGCTAGTCATCTGTACGTCCAACAGAAACCGCTAAGCGACTTTTGACCCGTCGTACTTTTATGCATGAAACTGCATCTTTCCGTTGGGAAGTTAAAGAATTTTGGTCTCGTCATCAGCTAACTGCGACGCCGTAGGCCATTTGCTGCAAGCCAATGTTTCATTACTCCATTTTGAATATTTTCATAGTGGACGATTGCGAGGTGAAGCCATCGAAAAAAAAAAAAATTAACGGTGGCCAGGGCCGAACTTAGACAATGAGAGGAAGGTGAGGGGCGGTGCCACTTTGACAAAATCTTGCTACTCCACTGGTCGAATGCGCTTATAAAGAATCGATTCCAAAAAGCCTTTATAGGTACGGTGACTTAATCATGCTAATCTATGCTAATTATGTGGCAACGGTGGGCAAAGTGCGGCTAGCGAGAGTGGCTCGCCGGCCTTTGATTTGTGACACTTCTTTTGAACGGTAACAATATTGCATTTTTGCGCTGTACGAACTGTTATTCACACCTCTTGTTGTTTTAGAACTGTTATTGTGTGTTACAGTATTCAAGTGTTTTTATTTCCTTACAATAGTTAGTTTCAAAGCTAACTGATTCTAACAGTTGCATTTTTCGGTGTTCCTATCAGCCCTGTAGCACATAGGTGGGCACAGCTAACGCAAAAATTAGCTCCGCTAACAGCTAGTCCGATAATCAAAAAGATTAGCTTCGCTAACGCTAATCCGATAACACGAATTTTTCGTTAGCGGAAGCTAACGCTAGTTCGCTAATCCGCTGGTTAATCATCAGATTATAATTTGAGACAGAAACAACGAAAAATCAACTTTGAAACTTGCAATAATCATCTTAATAACTTATCACGTTTTTCAGTTGATCAGCCAAATCTAAACAAAATCGTGTCAACGCAATTTCCAAAAGTATATTTAATAGCACGGTATATTGTCAAGGTTTTGGGTACACGCTAAAAGAACTTACAGCATTGAAATTAACTCGGCAGTGAAATTAGCACAGTGCTGAAATAAGCACACTGCCGAAATGAATAGAGCAGGGAAATAAGTACAGGAGGCCTACTAAAATGAGCGTCGGACAGACCAATCTGACCATGTCTAACTATCGCGCCTTTGCGAAATGCAAGGATGATAGACCGGCAGCTGAGAAGGTTAGTGTACCGTTCTAGGCACCAACAGCCAAGTATATTGCGACCTACTATACGTCAAAAACCATCGGCGAAAAGTGATTTCTGCCGGGTCAGATTGGATGCGTTCGGCCGAAATAATGGGGGCCCAACCACCCCCCCAAAACGCTAGCCAGTGGCGTAGCCAGCCCAAAATTTCGGGGGGGGCAAAACTTCATAGGCTTTTTCAGTGGCGCGCCCAGGATTCGGAAAAGGGGGTGCCCTACCGGGGGTGTGGGGACGAAGCCCCCAGTTGCCGGAGGCTAAGCTTCCACCTGGGGTAAAACAGCCGAAAAAATTTCTGTCACATACCATTTCGTAATCAGCTCAATGTAAGCTTTCGTGTGCACTAAGTCTCATGCGATTCTTAGTCAAAATTGTTTCGTTATGACGTCATAATTCGAACTTTGGGGGAGCTTCTTTTGGAAGTAAAGCAGCCGAAAAAATTTCTGTCACATACCATTTTGTAAGCAGTGCAATGTAAGCTTTCGTTTGCTTTAAGTTTCATGTGGTATCTAGAAAAGATACGCTAGCTTACCTTTGTGACGTCATCACTCAAACTTTGGGACTGCTATCGGGGGTAAAGCAGCCGAAAAAAACCGCGGTAGCAACTATTCTTATTCTAGCGGATTGGCTGAAAAAATTAGCTTCGATTACCAGTCCGCTAACATTTTTGAATGTTAGCTAAACAGCTAATCCGCTAGTGAAAAAATTAGCTTCGCTAATTAGCGGATTAGCGATTTGTGCTCACCTATGCTGTAGTAGTAGGATTTTTTAGTAGTAATAGGATTTTTTATTTTTTAACCATGAAATAACGCCATTATCAGCACAAAAAACAGCTGGGTTAAAAATAAGGAAACAGCGACAAAACGATATACGTTGAACATGCTTAAGATAAAAATGCAGAAAAAAAGCGTATAAAAAAAATTAGCTCTCTCGCTGCACCTAATGCGTTGCCCTGCTGATAGCACGTAGCCCTGCAGCCCTGTTAGCACGTAGCCCTGCTGATGAACTTTGGTGTTAAACAAAACTCGAGTCCAGGGCAGTAGTAGGGAACTAATTTTATTTGACAATTTTTTGTCGTTTGGAGAATTTTAATCAGCTTGACTTGAGAAAAGTTGAGTTTGGCGAAATCTGTAATTTTAGTACGCTTAAATTACAGAGTCAGCCCAAAACTAGGGTCACGCGATTTCTTGAACTATCCAGACTCTTCTTCACACTGATGATGAAGTCACTTGACTTAGAAACATGGGATTGCACCCGCGGCTGCCTCTCGTTTCCTGCGTTCTAAGGTTGAAAAATTACCCATTTTCAAACGTGGAGACAGCCAAGGGCGGATCCGGGGAGGGAAAGGATGTGGGGATGCATTCCCTCACCAGCCATTTTCAACAATGATGTTGATGAACACAATTTTTCCATAATTTTGAACCTCTTTGTTAACAATAGCCTTACGCCTTATAGCGTGCATAAATCGAAAATGTACAAACACAATGAATCATTTTTGGTGAAGCACATCAGAATTAGGGGCAAAACACACAAAATTTACCTAAAAATTGTTCAAACAGCACTAAAATGGCCATTGCAATGCGCGTTTTCGAAAATTCTCCGGGGAACATGCTCCCGGACCCCCTAGGGCTGTTTTTATTCCTCAATTTGCTTCAAATTAATTCTGCCGAAAAAATACACTTTGGAGGGTTAAAATTTGGTGCCCCCTTTTTGAAAAAATCTCTGAATACGCCCCTGACCTAAAACACTTTCAAAGTGCTTATTTACATCCTTTTCTGGGTCTAACGTATGACATCTTTGTAATTAGTTAACAAAAAAATTAAATTTTCATCATACTTGCGGTTTCACAAATAATATATCATTTTTCAGAAGCTTTATAATTTTATTGAGTAACTTCTAAATTCAAAGCTTCACAGAAATTTTTAAGTTCCCATAAGAAATTTTTAAGTTCGATATAAATATAAACTACACAATGGAATTAATATAGTTCATCAGAAAAAGGCTCTTTGGTGATTTTATTTTATTCATTCTTGTTTTACGTTTGTTCTTTCTTTTGTAATTGTAGTGATTACGTCTGATGTTATTTTGTTCAGCAGGTGGCAGCAGACTGGATGACCGCACGGTCTTTTCGCTGTCTCCTGGCCAAGTGAACACACCTACACAGCCAATTGCGTTGTTACGTTTACATTTTGCTGTTATAGGTTCTATATCATTTGGTGAATGAACAAATAGATTGATTCACACAGAAGCGTGTAATGAGGGGTCCATCTCCGTGGCTTAGTGCCTAGGTAACACAGAAACATCGCAGCGGTGGCCGATTTGATTGACCCTGGAATCGAACCCAAGACTTCCGCGCCGATAGCAATGTCCTTTACCACTACGCCAACCGGCAGGTCGTATTTAGTTAAAATTCAACTTAATTCAAAATTGCATCACCCCGCCAAAATTTTGTGAATCCACTCCTGGAGACTGTGCTGAATCCACTCTTGATCTTCAAGATCACGCATTTCAAGTGATCTTAATCTTCAAGATCAAGATCACCAGCTGCCATGGGTAGGCACAGCTAACGCAAAAATTAGCTCCGCTAACAGCTAGTCCGATAACCAAAAAGATTAGTTTCGCTAACGCTAATCCGATAACACGAATTTTTTGTTAGCGGAAGCTAACGCTAGTCAGCTAATTAATCATAAGATTGTAATTTGAGACAGAAACAACGAAAAAATCAACCTTTTAACTAGTAGCAATTGTTTTACTATTGCGTTTTTCAGTTGATCAGCCAAATCTAAACAAAATCGTATCAACGCAATTTCCAAAAATTTATTTGATAGCACGGTATATTGTCAAGGTTTTGGGTACACGCTGAAAGAACTTATAACATTGAAATAAACTCGACAGTGAAATTAACGCAGCACTAAAATAACCACATTGCAGAAATAAGTAGAGCAGGGAAATAAGCACAGTAATTTTTTTTTCGTAAGGGTGGAAGTACAGTAGACTTGAAGACTATTTTGGTCACTTCGCTTCCTCCCTATTGCCAGTATACGTTTATTGTGTTAAACTCTTATTATTTTCAAAATTGTAATTATATACGGCGCTGGCTTTGAAATAAATGCTACTACTACTACTACAGTAGGCCTGTTAAAATAAGCGTCGGTCTGATCAATCTGACCATCTCTGACTATCGCGCCTTTTCGAAATGCAAGGATGATAGACCGGCAGCTAAGAAGGGTTAGCATACCTTTTCCAGTTACCAATAACCAAGTATATTGCGACCTACTACGTCAAAAACCGTCGGCAAAAAGTCATTTCTGCCGGGTCAGATTGGGTGCGTTTGGCCGTAATAATGGGGGCCCAAAGATCCCCAAATAACCACTAGCACACTTTTTCTAGGTACCTCATAAAAGGTAGTGAAAACGAAAGCTTACATTGAACAGATCACGAAATGGTATGTGACAAATTTTTTCGGCGAAAAGTCATTTCTGCCGGGTCAGATTGGGTGCGTTTGGCCGTAATAATGGGGGCCCAAAGACCCCCAAATAACCACTAGCACACTTTATCTAGGTACTTCATAAAAGGTAGTGAAAACGAAAGCTTACATTGAACAGATCACGAAATGGTATGTGACAAATCTTTTCGGCTGGTTTACCCCAGAGAGAAGCCCCAAAGTTCGAGTGATGACGTCACAAAGGTATGCTAGCGTATCGTTTTTAGGTACCACATAAAACTTATTGCAAACGAAAGCTTACATTGCACTGATTACGAAATGCTATGTGGCAGAAATTTTTTCGGCTGCTTTACTTCCAAAAGAAGCCCCCAACGTTTAAATTATGACGTCACAGCGAAGATTTTTGGACTATAAGAATCGCATGAAACTTGGTGCAAAGTGCAAACAAAAGCTTACATTGCACTGATTACGAAATGGTATGTGACAGACATTTTTTCGGCTGCTCTACCCCCGGCAGAAGCCCCCAAAGCTTGAATTATGACGTCATTTTTGCTGTAACGTCATAACTCGCTGTGACGTCATAACTCGAACTTTGGGGGCTTCCGACGGAATTAGAGAAGCCGAAAAAATTTCTGTCACATACCATTTCGTAAGCAGTGCAATGAAAGCTTTGGTTTGCAATAAGTTTCATGCAATTCTTGGTCAAAACTTTTCGCTATGACGTCATATTTCGAACTTTTAGGGCTTCTGCCGGGGGTTAAGCAGCCGAAAAACTTTCTGTCGCATACCATTTCGTAACCAGTGCAGTGTAAGCTTTCGTTTGTACGCTAGCATACCTTTGTGACGTCATCACTCGAAATTTGGGGGCTTCTGCCAGGGGTAAAGCAGCCGAAAAAATTTCTGTCGCAAACCATTTCGTAATCAGTGCAATGCAAGCTTTCGTTTGTACGCTAGCATACCTTTGTGACGTCATCACTCGAACTTTAGAGGTTTCTGTCGAGGGTAAAGCAGCCGAAAAAATTTCTGTCACATGCCATTTCGTGATCTGGTTAAAGTAAGCTTTTGTTTCCACTATTTTTCATGTGTACCTGGAAAAGGTATATGCTAGCGTTTTTTGGGGGGTCCCCCATTATTGCCAAAAGCATCCAATCTGACCCGGCAGAAATCACTTTTCGCCGATGGTTTTTGACGTAGTAGCAGGTCGCAATATACTTGGTTATTGGTACCTAGAAACGGTATGCTAACCCCTCTCAGCTGCCGGTCTGTAACTTTTTAGCTTCTACATGTTGAAACAGTGATTGCGCAAGCTCAGCATTATGATGTCATTGACGGAGTTATTATTGCTTGATCCGCTTGATCTAAACGCCAAGCTAAAAGAGTACCGGTAAATATTTCTCTGGCTCAGCAAATGGGAAAATTATGACAACTTCAAGGCTTTTGTTTAATAAAATCGCAGTAGCAACTGATCTTTTTCTAGCGGATAAGCGGATTGGCTGAAAAAATTAGCTTCGATAACCAGTCCGCTAACATTTTTGAACGTTAGCTGAACAGCTAATCCGCTAGTGATAAAATTAGCTTCGCTAATTAGCGGAATAACGGATTAGCGCTTTGTTCCCACCTATGCCAGCTGCTGTAAACATTTCTACTGAAGGTAGACGGCAGTAGGCACTAAAGCAATCATATATTTAGCAGTTTCATACTAACATTCATTAGAACAGAACAGAACAGAACTTTATTTTTACAACACACGTGCAGAGTGTCACAGACATTACAAATATGAAATAAAATACGGTAAAACAATTCATGTGTGATGCAGGGGCAGGAAGGGACTATTTCGTCATTTAATCTCTACCCCTGTGATAATACTGTAATTATAAATAACGTTAAATGGAGTAGAACGGAAATTAAGGCCTATCATCAATTTTGATTCTTTGCTTATCATGTTGTTTGAAGCTTGGAGTTGAGAATATCTTAATTGTTTTTGAATTCAACAATATTACTTTTTTTTTAGAACAGTGATATCGAATTTGAAAATAGCTGATAGTGGTAAAAATGGTAAGCTTATTGTGACAAGGTGATTAGTGATTACCGCATTCAAGATTCTACTATTTTCAAGTTTGATGCTATTGATCGTAAAAATGAAGTTCAATAATATTGAATTAAAAAACAATTCAGATATTCTCAATTTCTGTACCAAAAACTAGTTTTTTGTTTTTTTACAATTTTTCAAGAAACCTTTTTCGCTAAAAAAGAAATACGAAAAATCAATGTGTCTATCTAGTAGCTCAATGGCATATAGGGAGTTCAACTTTGAGTGCAAAGGTCTCTATATATCGTAATCTGGTAGCCTATTGGCTGTCTAACTCAGGACGAAACTAGGCAATGCGGATCCCCCCGAAATCATCTTTCGAGGCCCCGCTAAAAATTAATTTTTTCTTGGATGGTGATACAAAAGAGCGAGCCCCGAAGGTTTGATGCCAAGCTAGGAGGGTCTGGGGGTATACCCCCCCAAAAAAAATTTTGCGAAATTTGACCTTATTTTGAAGGCTTTTCGTGCGTTTTGAGCCTTTACAATTCCTCAGCTTTAACAAGGTTTAATAGTCTGTTTTACTAGATCCCTTCCAAACCCGCTAAAATAATGCTGCAAGCAAACCCTACTCTAACATTTCGCTACCTGTGCGAAGAAAAAACGTTTTTAAGACTTATTTTTGCACCTTTCACTTGAGGATGAGGGACCCTTGGTATGCTACTACAAACGTTTGTTTGCTAGTTTTGCGACAGTTATTTTTCGAAAAATTTGCAGGGGCCCCCCATGGCCAAAAGCATAAATATGGTATGTATGGGGACCCCACATTGCGCGAGTTAAGATAAAAAATATTGATTCTTAAAATAGGCCTATTTTAGGCACTTTTATCATACGTTGAGTAAATAGTACTACGTGCTGACTATTTACGTAACCCCCTTTTTGTGCTGCCCCTCCTTACCCCGGTTGGGGGTTCGGGGGCGCTAGTTTGGGCACTGCGAAGTAGACATGCAGTATTCCTGGTTTATATGAAAAAGATTAGCTGTAAACGTCGTTGCGTTTTGTGCGGCCAGTCTGTTATGGTCAACTCCCGAGCGGCCGAGCCGGTTAACAAACAATTTTGCACTGCAGCTCGTCGTCGTGTGGTTGGGCGTCCTCTTCCGACGGTTTAGATGTTGACGGCGTTGATTTTAAGCCAGCGTCGGGTGTCATCATCCAGGACCAACAGACCTTGTATTCCTTTTGGTGCACGATGTAGGGGGCATGTAGAAATGATGTGGTCTGCAGTTTGCTCAGAGGCACCACACTCACAATTCGGTGAAGGAGCAGCACCCCATTTGTACATGGATGAATGGAATCGCCCTACGCCAGTCCGCAGACGATTCAGTTTTACCCAAGATGTTCTACAGCTAATTACCAACTGCAGCTGATGGCAACTTTTTGCCAAAACCATTTGGTCACGCTTGATTGAGCGTAATCCAATACACAAGGTTTGGAGTTTTGGACTAAGTGAAGTTGTAGTTCTTACAGTGGACCCACTTAACAAAAAAGCATTGTTACGTTTGTCCACACAAATGCAGCAAATGCTGAGATGTAATAATTGCTTTTTAAAGAAGTTCATCTGTTCTATTGCCGTTTCCAAAATTTGCTGTTTTTATTTTTTGTTTTTAAAATTTTCAAGGAGCCATTGCAGATTGTTTAACTACGCAGAAGAAAATAAAAAAAAGGGACGAGCAGTTTATAGTCTAATAAGTACAATGAAATTGCTCACCGTTATTTTTTTTATTTCTCAGTATAGGAATGAGCATCAAGATTTGAACAGATGAACTCTCAACTCTGACTTTCGTTCCGGACACTGAGCACAGAGAGCGGTTCCACTGTTAGTAATAATGGATACACTGTGTCTAGGACATCGCGTTCATGTAGACTACCGGTACTTTTTAGAAACGCCGATCGAAGCAGCCAGATAGGAATTTGGGAAAAAAGTTGCTGTTTTAATGTTGGTCTTGGTTTATAGTCAATGAAGTAGGGTAAGCTAAGTCTGTACCTAAGCAGTCAGCTTATTCTTTGTTTCCAAAGACTACAGTACCGGTAACATATCGGTACCGGTAGATTACGCCTGGGCTATCTTGAATTTTGTTAAAAGAAGCTGAGTCAAAATGGTAGGCCTGCAGAGCAGAGTGGTAGACTACTGTACCACTTTCATCTACCTGTCTACAGGCACATTGTCAAAACTGTACAACACTGGTCTGCTCTGTGCTGGTAGGCAATTGAACAAATTACTGGTAAGGTTTGTGTGCGATGTAAGGACAGAAGCTAGACTGTAGACTAACCTTACAGCTTATCAGTAGGCTACTCAAATTACTCTTGAAAGTTGAATGTGCATTAAAATTATTTCTTGGCAATTGTGCCATCTTAAGAGCTTAGTCAGTTAGTGGCTTAAAATTTTGCCAACTTTCTTGTGTTTGTTGGTGGTGTTTGATGTACCGGTACTCAGGTCTCATCTAGAATAAGCTGTCAAAGCGAGCGGTCATTATATTTCACGCTCGCTTTGCTCGCTCTCATCGACAGCTTACTGGTATTCTAGATTTGACCCCCAGTACTCTACTGGTATTATACACTGATACAGTGTGAAGGTGTTGAAGTTTTTGTATTCACTGACTGTACAGCTGTGGTACTGCAGTAACTGGTAAGATTTTGATTTCCCAGATAATTCTTTATTCATATGGTATACTGTACAATTAATTAGGCTTACAATTGATTGTGTTACAGTATATAATACCAGTAGACTAGGTTTGTAAATAACCTTGACGACCTAAAATTGTGAGGCAAACGGTTTTTAGAGTGAATATGGATCCATTAGCAATTAAGGAGGAAATCAAAAAGCAAGGTGAAGTCGTTCGACAATTAAAACAGGAAAATGCTGAGAAAATCAAGGTATAATGGAACACACACTTTTTGATTAAAATTTTACTGTACAGTAGTACAGTGTGTGCTATGCAATTGTTGGTTGGTGGTTTGTAACTTCTCAGTTCTAGATGAAAAATATGCTGGTACCAGTACCTAATTTGATTTCAGGCTTTTCTACAGAAATTAATATTGGTGTGGTAGAGCTAATTGCTTGTAAAACTACAGTTTCACTATATGTTATTCTGTTTAATAGGCTATTAAATCAAAAATACAATCTTCATTGTATTTGCATTATTACGCCCAAGCATGTAACGAGTGGCTGGGTCCATCTCTGCAACTTAGCGCCTGGGTAACTCAGCTCCAAAAAAACGTCGTAATGGTGGCAAGTTGTAGGTGACTCTGTGTTGATTTAATAGGCCCGAGAATGTAACCCCAAACCTCCTGCACTATATGCGTGCGCTGAACAGCTGATCTGACTGGCCAGTATATTATGCTGTTATCAGTGGTGTAAAGTAACATAAGTAGCTCTACTTAAGTAGCCTACTCAAGTAGAATTTGTCAGTAACGAGCACTTTTCAAGTAATTTTATTTTTGGATACTTTCTACTCTTACTTGATTAACATTACCATAATGTAAAGCTACTTACTTTTTATATTAAAAGTAGTTTATATGCTTAATAAGGATTGTTTAGTCGTTTTTGAATTGGCATGGTTGAACCTTAGATTCTGAATCTACTATCATCCTACAAACCGTGGTGAGAAATGAGCATGGGTGCTGTGTCGACTGTCAACACTGGCAAGAACAGACTGGTAGATTAGGGTGATCAATTATTGTTTTTCATCAAAAATTTTATTTGACTCTCACCTCACGTTTGAGGTGTTTCTCTAAAGAAAAATAAGTTTGCCAAAAAATTCTACTTGAGTAGTTTTAAAACCTGTTTACTTTGCACTTCTATTTGCGTAGTAAAATCGTTTAGTACTTTCTACTCGACTTGCACTACATTTGCTTGTCAGTAACAATACTTTTACTTGACAACTCTTTCCAATTACTTTTTACACCTCTGGCTCTTATAATATATCGTTTTTATTAATCAGTGGCTGGTGAATTAAAGTTTGTTTTTCAGATATGTAAAAACAGTTTAATGTAGTGTATTTAATGTGCTTTTGTACGTATTTGTATGCAAGTTTTTCTGCTGAGTAATGAGTGTCCATTCATTTGCAAAAAATTTGTATTGTAGTACTCGGAAATTTATGTTTTTGCAAAGTAGACTTTTATCATGTCAGCTTTCACAAATCGAAAAGGTTAGAATTTCAACATGAATGTAAACTGAAATTTACCCGCACTTAAAGTTGTAACAGTTTCCAGTAATTTCATAGCAATGACTTTGTTACGAACACAATCATTAAAATATATCTTCTGGGAAATTGGTGTGAAGACATTTCCCTTAGTTTTTGCATAGCGTTTGGTTTTGGGTAGATTAAATGTAATCAAAGATTATAAACTGTAACATCAATTTTGAATTTAATTTAAGGCAGCACAAAACTGAAAGTATCATTTTTGATACATGTGCACTTAACGTTCAATTTAGTATGCTCTTATCAATTTCAATAAATTTTCCGCTTGTCAAAACTTCTGTCATGAAGCACAGTTTCTGCGGTGTTTGTTTGTGGAAGATGGTTAATTTTGTACTATTAGAGTTGTTTTAAAATGTAACATGTCTCCACAGATCGATGAAGAAGTGGCCAAACTGTTAGCACTGAAAGCACAATTAGGAGAGGATCAGCCATCAAAATTTGTATTGAAAACTCCCAAAGGAACAAGGGATTATGATTTGAAACAAATGGCTATTAGAGAAAAAGTTTTTTCTTGTATTATCAAATGCTTTAAACGCCATGGCGCTGGAACCATTGATACTCCTGTTTTTGAACTGAAGGTAAAGTTCTTTTTTGTGAGCTATGCTTTATGCATCGTAATTTATCTATTATATTTTTAGGAAACTTTAACCAACAAATATGGAGAAGACAGCAAACTGATTTATGATTTGAAAGATCAAGGCGGTGAAATGCTTTCTCTGCGATATGATTTGACTGTAAGTGGTAGGTTTCTTGAAACTGTTTTCAAGTCATTGTTTAATTGACCCATGCATTTGTCAAATGAAGTTGTGTTGCAGTCACCATTAACGTTAGTATATAAGTCCTGCTTTTCCTCCTTTTACCTAACTGACGACCAAATGAGTTGTCTCGTATTTTCTTGGCTCATCAGGTTGGGTACATTACTGGAGTTTTAGATATGATTTAAATTGCTCTTATATTTATTTTTAGGTACCTTTCGCTCGTTTTATGGCAATGAACAAACTTCAAACATTAAAACGTTATCACATAGCAAAGGTATATCGACGTGACAATCCTGCTATGACCAGAGGAAGATATCGAGAATTTTATCAGGTATTGCGATTATTACTTCATTTTCATAAATTGCATGAAACTGGAACCAACTCTGGTTGACTGGTTGTTTTATTTTCATCCTTCTGTCACGTAAAAGCTACCAAGGCGCCCCACCGAAGACGAATTCAGACTCAGTTTGAGTGACCGTTTGTACGATTTATTCTATATTTGCTACTTGCCGAAAACCCACCAAACAGAAAAATCCAAAAGCGTCTTATTTAAAAACAGAAGTTTAAGGAAACGTGATTATTAGAGCATGATCCGACTCTCTGCGCCACGCCTCAAACTAATTTTAAACAATAGAAATCATTCGGATGTAAGAATTTGAATGCTGAGTTTTGGCTCTTTGATTTTCCTATCAAAGCATTTGACTTCACGTGGTATTATTATTTTCAGTGCGATTTTGATATTGCCGGCCAGTATGATCCAATGATCCCAGACGCGGAATGCTTAAGAATCGTTTATGAAATCTTAACTGAACTTAATTTAGGCGATTTTCTCATAAAGGTAACTAGAACTCTCATAAATTGTGGTTATGTGTTGTAGATAAGCAAGACTGCTTGGTATTATTCTTTCGCGTAGCTCGTTTGCAAACTGGGTGAAAATTTAGCATCATTTATCCAAACTGTGATGGATAAATTCATTGAGTTTGCATGTATGAGTAAGTCAAATCAAAACACAAGTGTTACCTTAAGTATCAAATGTTGTGAAGCACCTGCGATCCATTTTTTGTGGCTGGAAAAGTGATAGAGTTTGAATTCCCTGAGAAATAGCTTAGCCAGCTTTAAGTCATTTGTTTTCAAACCATTAAGGAAATCGCCTCGAAAATGATGACTTGCCTATTTATCCCTGCTTTGCTATATACTTGCACTCTTGCTTACGCAACTTGACCTACCTGGCAATTTCCTGTGTTGTGCTTTATGTATGTACAGGTCAATGATCGGCGTATATTAGATGGTGTATTTCAAGCTTGTGGTTGTCCTGAAGAATTATTTCGGACTGCTTGTTCAGCGGTCGACAAATTAGACAAACTTCCGTGGAGCGACGTCAAAAAAGAAATGTTAGAAAAAGGTTTGACTGACGTCACCGCCGATCAAATTGGAAATTACGTGCAAATGTCAGGTGCGCGTTCCACATTTTTTTACAAGTGATACCTCAAGATTTCACCAGCCGTTTGTATAGTTATTAAAGACATCGTTATCGGTGCGCTAGGTTCGAGTTCAGTTCCCGGGATCGGCCAAATCGTACTTAGAGTTACCAACAGTGGCCACCGCTGTGTTGCCCTGGCGCTAAGCAGCGGAGATGGGGCCCGCCAGTCGTTACACGCTTAGGCGTAATAACGCGAGTTATTGAAATTTTTTTGCAATTTCACACACTGGATTCAAACATCAATTTGACGCAGTTAGTTATCAAACCGTTCGTCCAAAGCATTTTGCTTGAGATCGCAAACTTTACTAATTGTGAAATTTGTAAAATAACAAATGTACAAGGAGGTGCTTGAAAGTTGCTTCGAATTATTGAAATTGGTGTTACCTTTTTTCGCTTTTGTTGCGGGATTCAATCCTACCGAAATGAATTCTCAAACAATTTTTCCACGGAATGTTTTTTTACTACAAGGACTGAGAGATGTACTGTTTGCAGGCGGCCTAGCTTTAATAGAACGGTTACAAAACGACGGTTTACTGAAAGCGAATAAGTCAGCGGTGAGCGGCCTAAGCGATATGAAACTTCTCCTGGAATATTTACAAGCTTTCGAAGTTATTGACAAGGTAAACTTCGACTTAGCCAGTTGAGGCACGGTATGCTGTGTTTTCAATGGATCTAGGAATGTGTGGAACCAGGGATTCTAAACTGCGACCATTGGCCCCTCTAGTGGGCCTAATACATTAACCAGATGGAAGGGCAAGATTCATCAACCTGTTAACGACAATAAACCACTTATGACCAGCGGACGTCTGTAGCAACTACAACTGAAGTACCGACACACAATGTCATGGCTGAGCTGGGGCTCTGTGGTGTTGAGAGTTACTAGAAGAAGGCCTTAAACGATAAAAGCTTGAGAACCACCAGCTGTGGAACTATGGTTGTTTTCGAAGTATTTTCGAAACTTCAAAATGCTATGATAAATATATTTACCTATTGCATGCACTTTAGGTTTCATTTGACATGAGCTTAGCTCGAGGATTAGATTATTATACTGGACCCATATTTGAGGCGGTGTTAGTCGGAGCTCCTGAAACTGAGAGAAAAAAAGGTGAAACAGTGGGTGTGGGGTCGGTGTCAGGCGGAGGCCGATATGACGGCCTGGTTGGCAGTTTTGATCCCAAAAAACGATCGGTAAGATTTTTGTTTCAAGTATAGCCTACTTCTTGCTTTTTTAGACCCACTTAGTTATCCTTAGGATCGTGGGGACAGCTGCAGCAGTGGGGTCTCCAAGCCAAGCATCTCCATTAGGGTGTTTCGTTTTTTTACCATTTTTGAAATTAAAAATATTTGAGGTCGTATGTGATGAAGTTTTGGGCACTGATTCCAAATGTGAAAAAAAAGAAAATTTAGAATGACGTCATTTAGGGGAGCAGGTCGTGCTCAAAGTTTTTTCGGGAGGATTTTCCTAACTCAAGAACGGAGGAAGATAGCGCTTCGAGGTTGGTGTCAAAATGCGCAAAATTGTCGATTTCCTCTACCCTTCTAAGAGACTTCATAGCTCTACATAGCTTTAACTTTATCCATTAACAAGTTATTGAGGAAAAAACAAATTTTACAATTTTATGAAATAGCAATAAACGATTTTAAAGCCCTAAATATCGTAAAATTTGTTTTTTCAAAATTACTTGTTGGATAAAGTTAGAGCTATGGAGTCTCTTAGAAGGGTAGAGGAAATCGACAATTCTGCGCATTTTGACACCAACCTCGAAGCGCTATCTTCCTCCGTTCTTGAGTTAGGGAAATCCCCCCGAAAAAACTTTGAGCGCGGCCTGCCCCCCTAGATGACGTCATTCTAAATTTTCTTTTTTTTCATATTTGGAATTACTGCCCAAAACTCCATCACATACTACCCCAAGCATTTTTAGTTTCAAAAATGGTGAAAAAACGAAATCCCCAATCTCCATGCTCTGCCACAAAGGGTAGATGCTGTGGAATGCCAAGGCAAGAACAACTAAGATCTCTAGCCTACTATGCATTTCAAATTTTCCATGTGTCGCTGCTAAAAACTACGTTTCCAACAATTTGGTACTGGAAGATGTGCAACCGAATAATTAGTTCATAACGGAATAACTAAACTGGAATTTGTGTTTACGCAAGTGTGCATTCAAGTAAAGCGAGATATGCAATAATTTCTACCTAAAACATCGCTAATTTGTGACGTAAAAGTATTTTGGTGTACCAGAGGCTGTTGGTTGGCTCTGAGCAATATATTATTTCTACCGGATTTATTAAATTTCCTAGATACTTATTTTGCAGTATTAATCACAGTTATAAATATAAAACACTTGGAAGATATAACGGTTTGTTTTCGTGGATAACGACTCTTTAGATGAATAATTAAATACGTATGGTATTCTGCGTAATACAAGTATGGAGCAGGGATGTGAACTCGGAAGAACTCGATCATTTTGCCAAACTCGAAAAATATTTTTTCTGAACTAGAACTTGCGTAAAACTGTGCGAGTTCGATAGAAAGATATTTGAATTGTTGGAAAGAAATAAAAGATCACTACGAAATATAGTTTGTTGTTCAAGAAGTCACAATCCGTGTAAATTGAAGTTATGATTTTACCAAAAGAAATGCTGCATGTCGTTTATTTGTTCATGCCATTGCGACCTATAAAGTCCAGGGCTGCGAACTCGAACTTGAACTCGGTCATTTTTGCCGAACTCGAAAAATAAAATTCTTAGAACTCGCACTTGAACTCGGACTTGCAAATATCTCTTGAACTCGAATTTGAACTAGGTTAAAAATCGATCGAGTTCGCAGCCCTGGTATGGAGTTTGACTAAGCTTACAAACATTTTCATTGTTTATCTCCGAATGAATGGTGTAACCGCGTAAATCACCGGTGTGGAACTGCAATAATTTTGTGTAGGTTCCTTGTGTTGGCTTCAGCATTGGTGTGGAACGGATTTGTATAATGCTTGAAAACAAGTTGAGAGAACAAGGAGTTAAATCTCGCATCAATGAAACACAAGTATACGTCATGTCGCCGCAGAAACACTTTCTAAAAGAACGAATGAGTATTATTACCGAATTATGGAATGCTGGTATTAAGGTAAACTGAAAATAGGAACTAATTTAACAGATATTAGCCAATGTGGTCAGCGTTTCTAAATGTCCTATGAAGTGGCCTGTTTAGCCAAATTACTTGCTAATATTGTGCAGCTACCAAATTCTACGTCGAATGGAGTACTCTGTTGGTTTCTATCGTGCAATTTTTTTAAGATTTTAACGTGGAGTGCAACTGCAACATGTTCCTTAGCGTAATTTGTGAATAGTTTTGACGAAAAGTCTTAAATGTATCATTGCATTTAAAACACTTCTGACTGCAGAACGATTTGTAAAAATTAATTGTACATTTTGTATTTGGTTGCACATTTAGAAATTATTTTATCTCTTATCTGGTAATAAGCGATCAAAGCGCTGCAACAAGCTCGCTTATGAGTTGCCGTCTATGTGTTTACCACACTAAGGTGGGGAAATTCCGCTAAGTGCCTTTCCCAACGGTGCAACCAGTAAACTTGCCGGCTTGTTCTCCACGCTGTCTTTTTAATGCTGAGCGTCAAGCAGGGAAATTGTGAATACCAACCTGAAGTCATGAGTTTGACCAGATTCAGAATCAAGTCGTAGTCTACAGCTATAGAGGTAGACGCTTTTGCCAATCGGCCATCTGAGGCGTAGTCTCGAAACAATCCAAAATTAGGTTTGGATAAAAATAGGAAATAAGAACAAAGGTAGGCCTACGGCCAACATTTTTTTTATATTTAAGTTATTTTTTACTTAGGCTGAAATGTCCTACAAGCAAAATCCGAAATCTCTTAGTCAATTTCAAACTTGTGAAGAAATTGGAGTTCCTCTTGCTGTTATAATCGCATCAAGCGAGAAAGAAAACAACACAGTCAAGTTACGCACCGTTTCAACCCGCGAAGAAGTCACTGTTCCTCGAGAAGAAATGGTTACCGAAATTAAAAAACTTCTAGAAGTAATTGGTAGTAAATGAGGTATGGTTGGTCAAAGTTCTATGAGACTTGCTTACGTAGAATTCGTGGTGTTTAAAAATTTCTATTGTTGCATTATGCATTGTACGGCGTGAATAAATGGTCCAATCAAAATTTGTATGATTTCGGTTTAATGCTAGTTGTATACTATTGGTGGTGCATAGTTAATTAGTTATCCCTATCACGAGGAAGCGATTAAAGCGCTATAACGAGCTTGCTTAGGACTAGCCTGCCGTCTGTTTACCACACCAAGATTGGAGAATCCCGCATAGTGCCATTACCATCGGAACAAGTAAACTTGCCGGCTTGTTCTCTACAATGTCCCCTTAATTCTGAGCGTCAAGCAGAGAAGTTGTTAATACCAATTGTAGTCATTGGTTTGACCCGACTTGGAATCAAACCAGAGTCTAGTCAAGTGTCTACGACTTCAGAGGCGGGCGCTCTTGCCACTCGGCCATCTGAGCTGTAATACTACCTTGTAGGTACCGACAAAATATACAGGGTATCCATAAAGTTTCTTTACAATTTAAAAAAAGTATTACAAAGTGAAATGAGATATCGCAATGACGGTTCTTTTACAACAGTATTTCACTAAGTTTTTATTGATACATTTAATACACTTCTATATGGGCACCATTAGTTGCACGAAGCACATCTAAACAGTACTCAATTTCCTGCCACGTTCGCTGTAGCATGGCCTTATCAATGGTTGCAATGGCATTGGAAATTTTTTGTTTTAGGTCATTTATGTCCCGTGCTTTTGTTCTATACACAATATCTTTAGCTCCAAAAAGAAGTCTAGGGGAGTGATGTCTGGTGAACGGGGTGGCCATGAAATTGGCCTATCCCTCCCAATCAATCGGTTAAGTAAAAACTAATTTTAATTTACAAATTTTATCTGCAACAATAAATTTTAGTACGGTATCAACAAAAACTTTATGAAATACTGATTAATATAAAAGAACCCTCATTGCGATATCTCATCATTTCACTATGTAATAATTTTTTTAAATTGTAAAGACTTTGTGGAAAGTTGTTGGACACCCTGTACTTCACATCTCTATCCTGCAATCTTAACTTCACAGAAATCGCTTCAAAAATTAAAGCACGTTTTAGTTAATGAGTGTGCTATTAAACAAATGATCTTACTTTCAAAAACCGTATGATTACATTGGTGTCTTTTTTTTTAATTGTAATCTCATTGGCGCATAATTCATGAAGTACCGCTCGACACATATTAAGTATAAAACACAATCATAAAACCGATGAGCTGATTCAAAACAGCCTAGGCATTTCATTTAACTGAGGCAAGATATCACCAGTGAAGAATGGTTTTCAAAAAGCAAACGCGACAAAGCAGTAAACGTTTTACAATTCGTAACAGTGAAAATTACCAAAACATTGACGCTGGCAACCACTCGTATTAATAATTCTTTAACTTCAGATAAAAATAACCACAAAAATTATACGTTTATTCCTAATACGACGTACCATACAAAATAAGATTCAAGAGAAGCGTAATACGAGACAAATGAAATACCCTGTCCACATGTCCAATTTTCGTGGACTTTAGGTTCTTGGTTCTGGTAGTCAAAAATAGTAATTTTGACATAGGACATTGATGATGCAGAAACTAGAAACAGGAATTAAAAGTCTACGAACATTGGACATGTGGGCAGAATAAGAATGATGTCGCATTGTGAAACCGTTCAAGTGCAATTTTTTAATCGCACAACGTACTTCGCAAATCGATTTCGCTACTTTGTAGCAACTATTGTTGGTTAAAAGATGGCGGTTTACACAAAATAAGACTATTTGAACGGAGAAACTGAAACAGTCGGAGGCAATGCCGTAAACTGAAGTCATTTTGTCACGAATTCGAAAATTAATTTGTTTGATATTTCACATAGCGTTGGTTGAAATTCGAAATAGCATAGAGCTAACCGCAAATCGGATAGAATTTTTCAATCAAAAATTAGATCTTCATTATACAAGCGGTATTGTGCCGCAGTGTTCAACGAACCGTGGCTATAGAGCTTTGAAGAAACGTCGCAGCGGTTGCGAGCTGTTGGCGACACTGCGTCCGACACATCCGGCCCAAGATTCGAAGCAATGACCTCCCGCTACGCTCAGCGACTGGTGATAAAATTGCACACGAAAACAAATCGCATTCCAAGTAAATCGACCTTCATACAGTGACGACTAATTGAAGATTAAACAGCAGGTTTATTAATCAGTGCAGTCTCACAATAAAATCAAAGATAAAAATTAGTTCTTACGCAAGCTTATAACAGTACTACAACGAATTGAAGATCAAGCAGCATCAAGCCTAATTACAGCATTAATCTTTAAAACTCTAAGTGATAACTTATTGAACTAAACCTGCACACAAGTACACAAGCCTACTTTTAACACCACTACAACGAATTGAAGACTAAACAGCAAAAATTATGACAAAACACTATTCTATTAAAACACTACTAACACAAGCCTACTTTTAACAGCACCACAACGAGTCGTGATATTACACAGTGAAATATTTCGGCGTGCTCATATGATAATGATGATTTGATCCTGAATAATGCCCGTCGAAGTTTGATCCGAATTCGTCGCTGAATCTAAATGATGCTGGAACGTTTTTCTTATCTTTGGTCACTTTCGGACGCTCTTGTATTTTCTGCGACTTGGGAACAATTTTCCATCGAGCCATTTGTAACTCTGTGTCGCTGAGACCACCATGCGATATACGAGCATAGCCGATTCTACGTCAAAACCGATTATCTCATCACAGAGAAATGATAAAAAAATTTGCACATTGGTTTGGTTATGCGGAACAGAGACTTATCTCCACTGCCGGAACCTTGAATACACCACGAAGGTTTTGGTTAAATGCATGTGTCAATTCTACGAAGTTTCAGAGAAAAGAACTCCTTTGCGAGTTCTCCAAGCAATATTCTCTTTACCTGCCGCCTGCTGCAAGTCTGCAGTTAACAACTGATTTCTGAGGAACTTTTCAAGCTTTTTCTGCGAGTGACTTGGCGCGAATAGTACAAAATTTAGCGCCATAAAATTAAGCCTTAGCCATATTATGGTATAACTGCTACGTGGTATAGTATATCCTACACAAAACGGATCTACAAGCATAACGGCATTATTTTGAGAGGACCCTTCGTCTGCGTTAATATTTGTCGAGTATTTTATTTACGCACTGTAGTTCCAAAACTCTCTAAATCGCAGCATACAGCGTAGCGCAGATATGTGATATGCAAAAACTTATTGCAAAACTCGGTACCTTTCCAAATCTCGGTACATTATGTATTCACAAAATCGCGATTTGTCGGTTGGGTCGATGTCCTTCATTCTTCCTTCATTGAGCAATTGCCTGTAATCTCTACTCCCTGGTTTAGATGTTACATAACCAAGAAACACAACTGGATTATTGGAAGCAGCACAGAGTTCAGATAGCGCTTTTGCTTGTAGCTGCCGGTCTAAATCATCTCTAAAAACACAAAACAAGTTCTTACATCTAATCCAAATTACCACAAACAGATTAATTTCCAAACCGATTTTAAATCACATACGATTATGATACGAAATCACTTATCTTTCGCAGCTCTAATTCGATTTTAACCGATCTTAAACCACATATGATTATAATATGAAAATCACATATATTTTGCAGTCTCATACTGCCTTGCATTGATGACAGCTGAACTTATACGAACCGGTCGTTTCCCATGTGGGTAACAACAAAATCCACCAAATTTCCAGAAATATTAACTGTTGCTGAAACAGCTGGAGCGAGTTCCCCGTATGGTGATGGCAACAAATGATGCTGCGATTTCACAATCGGATATCTTGAGAGTAGTAAATTACCTGAAAAGAACAAACTGTCATAAAAATTAAGTTGCCATTATCGGCGGAAGGTTCATCTCTAAAGCCATTAACTTCCTCCAAAGTTTCGTTGCTGTATGAAGCTGGTAGCATGTAGGAAGTAAGACAAAGTTCAAACAGTAATGTCAAATTCTCGGTGAGAGTAAAGAAGTGTCCAAGGCATATTGCATCTGTCAATTTCTGATAAAAAATCGATATCAACCGGTCTTACCCCAGGTATGATCCCTTGTAGACGGCCCAAAATCTGCGTACATATTAAGCCTTTCGCCCAACCACATTGCAATGTCATTGTTACCTGAAACACCAGCAACATATTGAATTTGACGTAAGGTATTACAACTTCACAAGTCGTTCTGCTCCGCGGAAAGCGCTTAAATCTGCAAAACTATTCTTTTAAAACTGTCATTTATGTAAATGAATTGCGAAGTTGTAGTCACAATTAGCTTAAGATCTTGCCCTTAAGCTGATTGTCGCCATGGCAACTATTACCTAGTCCGAAGAGCCAGTTTATGTGGTTTCCAAAACTCCGCGCTTTCTGCATCACAATTAAATTTTTGATGTCACAGCCACTTGTTCCAATTATGACATCAAAAAATTGATTGTGCCGTAAAAGCCCATAGAAGTAGACGCTTGGAACCACCAGAACTGAACATGTGGACAAAGTAATTGTGGCATTGGCAACGGTATCTAATGCTTAAACTACCCTCAAGGCTAACCTGCCCACTTTTACGTTTGATTAAATGATGAATTGCAGGAAAAAAAGCTTCTGAAAATTCATCAAAAAAAGCATTTTACTCGATCGAGTTGATATCCTACCTAAGTAAGGTTTGGAAGCATCACTTTCTAACAAGGTTATGACATCGGCTCCAGATTTTTCTAGGACGTCAGCAGCTCTATCGAAACTCGGCCAACCTTGATTGTCGTAACCGAAATGAAAAGTCCATATCAATGCTGAGAAATGTTTTTCGTTCGAAACATCTACCAAAAAGGGAAATGTTACCACAAAATCGACAAATACTTAAAAGAACTTGACAATTATCTACCGGTCAATTAGCTCAGTTTTAAGACATTGCTATCGGTGAGGAAGTTCTTGGAGTCGAATCCTGGGTACAACACATCGAACGCAGTGTTGCCAACGCTGCGACGCTCTTCGGAGCTGAGTTGCCCAGGCGCTGAGCAGCGGAGATGGGCCGCCACTCGTTACATGCTTCGGCGTTATATCGCTGTTATTATTTGATTTGACAATTACCTTTTTTTGAAATCGATCCCAATCTAGAACCAAACCGATTTCTATATTCAAATCCCAATAGTCCTGCAAGTGCAATGAAGAATAAAATTTTTTTGACGGTTTTTCCAAACTTTTGCTTAGCTGTTTGCGGAGTAACTTTCGGATTGTACGTGTAATATTTCATGTCGGGTAAATTCAGGGAAAATCCCAACTGGGTATCACCAGAGCGCCCACTTGTGGCAGACCATCCAATCAAAAACATTGCAAGACCTAAAAATAAAGCAATGCGTATATTTAACTGGCAAAGATAACTAAAAACAAAGGACAATTACACTTCTTATGAGCCTCTAAGACAACCGCTAAAGAAACACAAGCGTTACAAATGTGGAGTGAAAATGTACAAAAATTTTGTTTGAAGTTTAGCGTAATATCAATTATTTGTTTAGAAGACCTCAAAAATAAAAACACGTCACAAAAATTCTGATTACATTTACAAAACCATAAAAAACAAGCGCAGACGCGTCAAATCCAAGATTTAGAAGTGCTGGTCATAAAAATGCAACTCAACAATACCTTAATATCAACTCAACAATACCTTAACCTATCAGTAGGCAAAAAATTTATTTGTAAGGTTACAAAATCAACAAAACAAGTAAACCAATGTACGGACTCAACTCAATGTATTTATTCCACCAAGTGGCAACATATTAACGAATTAATGTAGCTGTGGGTGTACAATCGGCACCACTTGGTAAGGAGACAGCGAGAAGACCATACGGTCACATAGTCTGCTGCCACCTCACCATCACAGCAGGGCTAAGTTACCTATGAATATGTAAGTTCTTTCTCTTGTATATTCTCCGCCAAACATGACAAAGTTGTAAGCAGTGCACCAGACCAAGGCAAACATTCCAAACATATACACAAACGCCAAGGTGCACAAGGTTTTGCCCGGAGTTCCGCAATCTACAGCCTTTTCCCACAGTAAGGGCCAAACTGACATAATGTATATCGCCAGAAAGACGCCTGAAAACTGGATGAATTAGGTAAGGAAAAAACAAGAAAAGCTGTTCAAAAAAAGGTCAAAGTCGATCTTACATCCATCCTAATATTAGAATGATTTATACCAACAAGAAACACCAAGTTCTAGAAACTGACAGGATAATAAGACGCATTTTGATAGGCTTATGCGTTCCCGTAGCTTAACTGCTTACCGATTCTTGTCACCGTTACTACACGATGGAAGTTTCGGTTTTATTCTTTTTAACCGTTGAGGAAAGCCCTTAATCGATTGCTTCCGCACATGAAGATTACAGAATAACCGAAGACAAGTAGTAAAGTCCACTGAGTATAAAAACATCAAAAATCTCCATTATACTCACGGCATTACGCCGAAGCGTGTAGCGAGTGGCGGGGCCAATCTTTGTAAGTTAGCGCTTGGGCAACAGAAGCGTCGCAGCGGTGGTGAGCCATTGGCGACAGCGCCCAATTTGACCGGCTCGAGAATAGAACCCTAGACTTCTTGCGCCGATACCGATGCCTTTCACCACTACGCCAAACGGCCGGTTCACCGCTTATTATGCACAAAGCAAAATAATTTTTGATAAAAATTCACTTACCACATACGAATCCATACCATTCTGGAAGAAACATCAGACCCATACTTGAACTAAATCCCAACATAGACCATAGATATTTTTCAGATAGATTGGTGTGCATTGACAAGTACAAACCAAACGTCAATGCTAGCAAAACTAAACCTCTGCGAAAAATTAAAAAGTCACATATAATAAGTAATAACATAGTCAATATTTCATTCAAAATCTTACCCCCAAGGGTTAGGCAAAGGTCCAGTGTTAGGGTAGCCTTGGACAACATAACGAGAAAGTACAGACACTTCACCAAAAATTGTATGGCTGATAAAAATCAGGGCTCCCAAGCCCAAGCTGGCGCGAAGCCAAGGTTTTCTGCAAATTAAACCAATATAGCATGAAAATTTGCGAAACAAGAACATTTAAATCAAGACTAAAAGTTATTTTAATTGAAAGTGATAGCATAATCATAAAATCGATCCACAACTAGTTTATCGCAATCGATTATTTCATACAAGTCACAGCATGCCAGGTAGTTAGAATACTACCCTAAATGCTCTTGAGAGTCAATAAGTGCTTAACTGCGTTAATATCAAGCAAAACCTATGCCATGAAAAGGCGCTTTTTAAGCTCAATGGATTGGAATTGCTAAACAATATTATAAATACCTGCTGTTTTCATTTTTTGATGAAACATTTTCTTCTTGATTATGTGATTTATCATTTTTAGTGTTTTTTTCTTTACTTGCTTTTTTTGCATCAGGTGTTTTTTCAGTGTTGGACTTCTTATTGCTTTGGTTATATGGAAAAAACGCCTTGGAGCAAACCGCAATTGAAAACAGAGTAAGCAATGCAGTATTGCTATTGTGATCGCTCCATAAAGGGGAAATAGAGGTGTACCTAAGTAATACACACAATTCAAAAAGAGGAAAATTAGTCAAGCGCAATACTACGGGATATCAGTCTGACTACATTCTGGCAGTAGACTGAATTTCTAATAATATATCAGCAACCATTCCCTTAAAAATGCATTGATGCATATACAATATTAGACTACGCAGCATTATATTTGCAAAATATGATAAGAAACATATAACGTGCGATTTTACACCCTAATACACTCAGTTTCTCCTCAAACACCAAAAAAAAATTATAAAATGAAATATTTTATTGCAAAGGCAACGAAAATATTCTCTATCTTACCAAATTCTGGATGCTAACAACGACATGTAACTCAAAACCAATCCCCAAAATGAAGTGATCCGATTAACTTTGTTGTCACTCCAGAGCATTGGAAAAGGTAGCAACATCGCAGCTGACACACCAAGTGAAAGCACAGCCAAACGTGACAAAGTGGTAGTACAGTGAAAAGAAGCACATCCACCTAAATAGAATTCATAATCAGGCTCTTGCAAAATTGTGCATTGACAGATAGTAGTCAAAAATCAAAAAACTGTGCACTAAATTTCCACAAAGCTAACTATACATACCAGTCAAATCATTGATGAAAGTCTGTGAGCAAGTAGCGCAGTCATTAATAAGATAAATGGTATAAACATTTTTTTGCAATTCATTTTTTTACCTGGGTAAGAGCAATTGCATCAGGTGACCTCTCTGCCCATAAAAACAGGCCAACATACCTTAAAAATGCATATTAACTTCAAGTGCATAACTCCAGTAAACAAAGTTATACAGGTATTTTTACAATAGAACAAACTAAACCATTAAGGTGAGTCTTTCTTTTTAAGCATAAAGTATATAGTCACTAAGCTTACTTACCTAGCATAACTATCAAAATTAATTGCATCATTTTATCACTTTTGAATGCTCGAGATAGTTTATTACCAAACAAAAGTACAATTGGGGAAAAGCACACCAGAACAAATGCTTCATATCCTGTGATATCCAAAGCATTTAATGGGTAAAACCAAACCATTGGCCCCAAAGCAAAAAGCAAATTCCAAAACATTGATCCAATTAAGACATCATAAAAAAGTCGAAGAACATCAAATTCATTTTGAGTAGACGCCATTGCTTACAGCAGCATGAAGCACTTTAATTATACACAATATATCATACAAAAATACACATTATTTACAACATCTGTTGCCTAAATCTAGTAAAGTTTGATTAGCATCGGTAAAAAACGTTTGCATTACTTCAATTATTTTTTTTGTAAAACCAATAAGCTTTTTATCAACAATATTTATAAAACAAAACAATCGAAGCTCGTACACAAAGCAAAAGTTGACATATTATTACTCATCAGTTTTTTTTTAACATGATCATACCTCAGTAATGAAATTGCTTTCACTAATTTAATCAAATCATCACGACATTTGAAAATAACAAAGCATTTGCAAAACAATGTACTTTTTGTGTTATGATAACAAACGGAACACATAGGATATAGGGGCAAATATACAGCACCACTGGGTCACCTAAAGGACTTAGAATAATTATTTATCAGAAAAAGGAAAGCATTTGAAACATATTGACAAATTCAGATCAACAATGCAAAACAACAATAATTTAACTCACATAAATAAAATACCAATACAGATAAAACACAGAAGTTAAATAAAACAAAAGTACCAGTACGACATAAAATTATGCAGATATACAAATTTACTGGCATAAAGTCAACATTTGCAATTGATTCAAAATGAAACAAATAGATATAAAGCAATCACATGGTATTTTTGCAGTTCTAGCTCAGAGCCAGGTATATATTCTTTAAATTAAGAAAGTTCCTGTACAATGCATGCTTAGAAAAAGTTACTGTCCAATGCATACCAGTAAGTAAACTGTACCAGTTAAAAGGTTGTTTAAAGTACAAGTATTATACACTAAAATTTGCAAAAACTGACCTGTGCTTACAAAGCACAATAAACGAAAGTTTCTTAAAATACTTCAGGAAAAAAATATTTAAGAGAGTATTTTCAAATTATTTGCTTGGTGCAGTTCCAAGATAATGGTATGCTCATTTTTGTTCCCACAATGCTGACTACGATAATGGTATGCTTGCTTGTAAAATACACTAGCAATGGCAGTGACAGTTGCTTTTGTTATTTTATTGCAACTCGTTGGACACACTGTTTAAATACCATGAACTCTTTTTCACAGTCACCTTTTCGAAGGTTATCCCATTCACTTACACACATTCCATACTTCATTGCTTCTTTTGAACAAGCTTTAATTTTTAATGGCAACTCATTTTTGAGATAATGTCTTGCTTTAATAAATGCTTGTGAATTGGAAGACATTGCTTTAATAATTTGATAGTCCACAGCCAAAGATACCAACTGTCAAATGCACAGCAGTATCGGTACTGGTATTTACTGGTATTAAAAGCAATTGATCTACAAACATATAAAAACAGTTACCATGCAACTGACACAAATAAGCTATTAATTAAGCTATCATACAAAGAACTGAATAGCCAGTAAACCTTCACCATAGTGTATGGGTAATGTTCTGAGAGCACTCCCAATACAAAGCAGATGTGCAAATAATAATACGAGTTCTAGAATTTGTATGTATACCGGGGATCCTACTGAACACCACAAAGGACTGAAACACCGCACAGGAAGACAAAAGACCTCAAATTGATGTAGACTACTAAATACCGCAAAGTACGACAAAGGACCCTAAAACTCTAACCCTAATCTAACCGTAACCTAACCCTAATTTAAAGTTCTTTGTCGTTCTTTGTTATGGTATGATTCCAAGTCCTTTGTTTTTTTGTGGTGTTTAGTAGATCAATTCATGGTCCGTTGTCGTTCTTTGCAGTGTTTAGTACATCGATTTGAGGTTCTTTGTCGTCCTTTGCGGTGTTTAGTAGGATCGGTTACCGGTATTTGAATAACCCCGGTTGAAAATCATTTCCCAAACATTACCCAGTTACCGGTACCCTGTTACCCTGAGTATCGGTAGTACCTCAATCTTGTGCATTGCGGTATAATCTGTTGCATAATAAAATAACCTGGGCTATACCGGTAAGTAGTATAATGGTATCCACCGTTCCCTCTAAGATTTCCATTAGCGCAAATTCGCTCAAATATGAAAATCACTAAAAGTTTGCCCAAACATTTAAAGGATGTAATTCAAGGTCTGGAATAATTTTTGATCAAAATACAAGTTTCTGTGGTAAAAAAATTTCATTTGGCGCAAAAAAACTTGAGCATTTTCAACCAATTTGCTTCTAAAATTTGCCCAAAACTTCTCATTTTTCTCAAATTTTGCACCTTAGAGGGAACACTGATGGTATCAGTATAGCCTAGCATCTAAAAACCTCGGCTCCCACTGATAATGATTAGGTTTCAGCCTGTTTTGCTAAATTTCTGCATTATTGTCATGTCATAATTTTTTTGATGTATCAGTAGTCATAATTTCTGCATTATTGTCATGTCATAATTTTTTGATTTGTCAGCGACATGGTCTAGCGGTACCGCGCGCAGGTGACAGATCCTACGTGACGGGTTCGATTCGCGGCTGGAGCCGATCGCAATTGACATATTTAACGGGTGGCTGCTGACTCGAAGAGCGTAAGCTCACTTCGCAGTCTCCCTCAATTACCGTTGAATTTTCTGTTCAATATAATTTGAAAATAACCTCAGTTATTTATTATTTAGATCAGTTCTAGTTTAGGTAAGTTGCAATCTACGCTATCCCGGCTGTCTCCCAATCTCCGTTTGCTCAAGGCAGAACCTGGGTTAGCGTTTCCGGTTATCGCACGCACAGGCCAGCCACTGCTGCAAATTCTACGCAGTATACCAGTATGTATACTTTTTGCAAATTCCGGTGCAGCAAGAGATGTCTCGGGCTAACTGTTTTGAGGCCCGGACCGCCCACAGCCCGGAACCTCTAGCCCAGTAACCGTAACCGACCGCGTAACTCATAAATTAAGGCTCAGCCCGCCCAACGCCCTTCCTTTTTAAGAACCTTTAATCACATTAATCAAACTTAAAGAGATTTCAAAAATTGTTAGCGGCTCGTTAGCGGCCCAGTAGAAAGCAACAGATAAAACTAGGCCGTTAACGGACTAGGAAAAAAAACGGTTAACGGCTTGTTAGCGGGTCTCTTTACTCTTATAGCAGCCCATGCCATCTCTAAGTGCAGCATCTTATCCAGTGTTGCTAGAATTTGCGTGTACCGGTAAGCGGAACCAGGGATACGAAGTCGAAGAACTCGATCATTTTGTCGAACTCGAATTTGAAAAAATATTTTTTCTGAACTCGAGCTTGAACTCGCATAAAACCAGTGGCGTAACAGGGGGGGAGGGGCGAGAGGGGGCAGCCGCCCCCTGGAGCAAGCCCGGGGGGTCGCCCATGGCTACTTTTCAATTTTTTTTTTTTTTTAAATGGATGGACCATATAGAAGCACGCAGGGGGGACCACGGTGCCATGGCCTCACCTGTGGCAATGGCGTTGTAGTGGTTACCGATAGGCCTACGTGTTGTTAAAATTTCAGACACCGGTGGGTCCTTTTTTTGACAAAAAAACTTCGCTAAAATGAGTGTTTTTCTTGTGAAAACCCGAAAAATCCGTTGGAGGCTGGGGGCTCTGCCCCCACACCCCCTTAGCCTCCGGCGGCTGGGGGCATCGCCTTGTTACAGCGGGTTACACAAAGACTGTGGCTACACTGTATCGCACTGTTATTGCACAGACTACGGTTAATCTCTACGGGTTCATCGACCGCGCAAATCTCGTAATTCTCCTCTACTCATTTTTTCCTTTCTTATAAGGCCCTCGCTTGTGGCCTATCTTTGCCAAATCCTGAATGCGTGTCTGATCTCTCCACTCTTCTTGGTTTCTTGCTTTGTTAATCTTTCTCCTTCGTTGTTCTTTTCCAAACCGCGATTCATCAGCAACTCGAATGAAAACCAAATTTCACTGTTTATAATTTGTGCAAAATTCGGAGAGAAATCAGGGGCGCAGGGTACCCTAGTTACGCCACTGCATAAAACTGTTCGAGTTCATCGGAAAGATATTTAAATTGTTAAACGAAATAAAAGATCACTCCGAAATATAGTTTGTTGTTTAAGTAGTCACAATTAATCCGTGTAAATTGAAGTTATAATTTTACCAAAAGAAAAGCTGCATGTCATTTATTTGTTCATGCCATTGCGACCTACCGTATAAAGTCCAGGGATGCTAACTCGAACTCGCTGAACTGGATCATTTTTGCCGAATTCGAACTCGCAAAATAAGTCTTAAAACTCGAACTTGCAAATATCTCTTGAACTCGGTTAAAAATCGATAGTGTGATCAACATGTATCGATAAATAACCTCAGCTCTACAACTAAACCTATAAATTGTGGAGTGCTTCAAGGCTCTGTTCTTGGCCCACTTCTTTTTATCCTTGATATTAACAATATCTGCAAATCTGCTTCTCGTGACCCTAGACTCTTCGCAGATGACACTTGCCTAATTCTGCAAGACAAACACCTGTCCGCTTTAAATACTAAAATTAATAATGAATGAAATGCAATTAATAAATGGATAGTTGCTAACAAATTAACTTTAAACTTATCAAAATCTAACATCGTTATTATTAATTCTATTTGTGACAAAAACGATCGGAATTTATCTTACTATTTAAATGCCAATATTTCATCTGGTATGGCTGTAGTTGATGATGTCAGATAAATAGGTGTAACATTTGACAAAAATCTTAATTTTGACTGTCATATTCACAACTTAGAAAAGAAGTTATTGAGGTGAGTAGGAATTTTAGCAAAAGTGAAACCATTTTTAAACAGTGAAACCTTGTTGCAGCTGTATTACGCGGTATTTCACTCTCACTTAAAATATGGAATACCGTACTAGCTTGGAGTTCTACTTACAAAACTTTTTTTTTAAATTACGTATTTTACAAAACAAATCAGTTAAAGTAATTGGAGGTGGAAGTTATTATGACCGAGCTACACTATTCTACACCAAGCTTGGCATTTTGAAATTGACTGAACTTGTGAAATTCGAAAAAGCATTATTTGTTTTCAAATTCAAACTGAAATCTCTTCCTGCACAGTTTAGCAAATATTTTTGTGAAATCAGCAGTGTACATAACGTGAAATCGCTACCGGGTGCAGTACTACCCGGGCAAGTACGCAGAATAATTACTTCATGCCTTTCTTGAAAAAATCAAAGCTTCAAAATTCTATCAGGTATCAAGGTCCTCTTATTTGGAATTCATTAGATTCAACAATTAAAAACTCCAAGTCGATAAAATTGTTTGAATCTAACCTCAAAAAAACTTTACAAGAAAAATACAGTTCAGTCTAATTCAGTATAAAAGCCGAAATCACATATATTCCTTAACAGTGTGTTTTATTGCTTGCTTTTCGTTTCACTAAATTTGTAGGCTACTATTTTCTACGACCAATTTCACAAAGGTGGCTGCAGACTAGAGGATCTGACGATCCCTTCGCAGTCTCCTTGATGTCTGTTATCATTTTACTGTTAATTATTTCTATTTCCTGACTGTGTACTTGACGTCGAATGATAAATCAGTTCAGTCCTGAGCGGAACGCAACAATTCAAAACCTTGTTTGTTACAGCGGGTTACACAAAGACTGTGGCTACACTGTATCGCGCTGCTACACAGACTACGGTTCATCGACCGCGCAAATCTCTTAATTCTCCTCTACTCATTTTTTCTTTTTTTATAAAAGCCACACCTACACGCTCTATTCGCAAGTCTTCGTTGGAGCGGGGCACCATGGCAGGTAGACGACATGACCTACCTGAATATTTGTCCTTTTTTGCGAGATAGAGATGCAACATGCTTTGTTGCGAGTAATAACCACAGCCCACCGCCGATTTTTCTGCAGCTGCCAAATCTTTGTTTTTTCTGCACGATTTTTTTGCTGAATTCAGTCCTTCAAACATAATAACGTAATTTTATTAACAGTCATGTATAACAAGACAAAATAGAGCTTTATTCTTTTTTAGTTTGATCAGGGCTTTCAGTTCCTTCAGGAGGTGATGGTAGCTCAGGAGTTTTCCGGTAGTTTGGAAAAACCTCCCACGGACTTGTAAGATCAAATTTTCTGAATTCCTGAGCCATTTCAATCGGATCTTGAACAATTCTTTGCAACTCATCGTCGTAGCGAACCTGTAAACAAAATTAGTAAAGATCAATGAAGCAAACCCAACGTAGCCTAATATTTAAAGTAGAAAGCACAATATAGACTACCTTTTATCAACAGGTTGAAGGAGACTGCGAAGTGAGCTTTCGCTCTTCGCGTCACCAGGTACCCGGCACAGTATCACATGCGATCGGTTCCAGTCGCGAATCGACCCCGTCAGGTAGGATCTGTTACCTGTGCGGTACCGCCAGGTTGTGTCGCAGACAAACAGGTTGATTTTTCGAATCGTCAAATTAGAATTTGTTTTGGAATTTAACTTTCCAAGCACTACCAGTACCTCGTAGTAACCAGTCAGAGGAAAATCTTTTCTAAACGGATGTCCTTCAAATCCATAGTCCGTCAAGATTCTTCGTAAATCCGGATGATTACGGAAAAAGACGCCATACAAATCCCATACCTTCAAAAAACAGCAAAACCTAAGAGCCGTAACTCACCATTTGAAGATATTAACTTTGTGGAAAACAAGAAAAATTGATTCAAAAATAGGTTTAATTAGTTAATTACAGTAATAGTGCGGCAAGATAAAAACTTAACAGTTTCAATTTCGTCAAGATCAGCAATTTCAAAAGCGAGCTTGCCAAAAAAAAAACATTAGATCTTACCTCTCTTTCATACCAATTCGCTCCCGGGTGAATGTCGTAGATTGAATCTATTGCTGTCATTTCATTCGTATATGTTTTAACTCTAATGCGTTGGTTGAATGGAATTGACAGAAAATTATAAACGATCTGCAAAATAAAATTTTGAATCAGCAAACAAAACCACCACGCAAAGGTAAGTCAAACATTTTGGGAGAAATTATGAGATTCTATTCATTAGAATAAGTTAAGGCACAAAAAAAAAAAACGCAGCAGGACCTCCCTTTTGCCCCGCTTACACTAATTTTACACGAAAGATTGCAGCAACATTTTGAAAATCGTATAATTCCCGTCTTCTGTAACACTGCACGATGATACTGTGAACTTACGACATGTCTTCTCTTATTTTCATCGAACGAAAAACTAAAGCTACAGAAAAAGAACATACGCAGAGATCAAACAGGACTCAAAAAATCATAATTTTAAATGTCATTCAGCAAAAAAATCGTATTCTTTAGATAATAAAGTACTAGTACCAAAGACCTTTTTTACAATTTTTAAACTTAAAAAACACAGTATAAATATACGAACCTCAAATCGGCATGCTCTAGTGGGAATATCGACAGCAGTCAGATCACTCAAGTTAGTGAACTGGCAAAGTTGATTGTGCTTTAAAAATGTTATGACAGGTAAAATGCCTTCAGGACTGATCAATACTTCAAGTTCGTCAGTGAATGTTAGTTGCACCTAAACAAAAACATATGCTAATATGTATCCTTCGCAGGAAAAAGAGATAGCAAAAAAACAACGATTCGAAGAAATTTAGTTGTATTATTTTTACAGACCAATTCAGTTTCCACCTATCACACACATAAGCTTTGATCATGATCAGAACAATGCACAGTATCGCCTTACGCAGAAAGTACTTTGTAATCACATAGCACTCTTGGGTTAAAATTTGCCAACTCTTTTCGATAACAACAAAACCGAAACAAAATTTTTCCATTGGGATTTAGTTGCGTTCAGTCATGTTCGAAACAAGACATTTCGGTGAAACTGACTTGTGACTTGGCGTGGGACAACTCGGCGATAATATCGAGTTTTATGGTGTGGGTTAAGGCTCGAATCTGACTTAGTGTTCTAGTTCGTGGTTGCTGGACTCGATCGTGGTTGCTGGACTCGATCGTGGTTGCTTGACTCGATGACCGCGAGGTCCATTCGCAACTTCCCTGTCGCATTTCGTGCATTTTTTTTCCTTTGTATCGTGTGTTTTTTATCATTTACGCATCGTGTTGGTCAACGAGCGACTAAAATAGATATATTCTGTTGTTCTGTTTGGGTTAGGTGTAGTTGGGGGTTAGTGTGCGGATTAGGACCAGAAATAGATGTCTTGACGCCATGTGGGTCATGCCGAGAAGTTGCACACTGAGTCATGTTTGTCAAAAGGCATCAAAAGCTTACGAGTTAATCCTAGGTTACCTTTTTACGTTTCTAGCTGAAATTAAAATACAAATTTGAGTTACTACTTTTAGTTCAACCAACTTACTTGTTGCACATATTTAGGAAGGCATTCAGCAACGTAGTCGCCGAACTTGATTAATTTGTTGCGGTTTACAGAGGATGGCACTCTCACAGCAGCTGAAAAAAGAACACAAAATATCCATAAATATGCACGTTGAGTTGGCAGAGTGATAAGAGCACTTAACAACATAACAGCTGGACCATTTATTTCTGCCAAGCTAAATTCAAAAACACGCATATTAAACTTGGTTAATGTTTACATGATAAAATGTGTAATAAAAAAAGAACAAGTTAGGTCTGAAAAAGAGTAATGGTGTTTTAAAGTACCAGTTAGTAAGACTGTTAGTGCAATCTATACTCAAATAACAAATAGAACAACACCACAAAATAATCAATAGACATTACTGGGAGAGGCCCAAAAGTGGCTCACAAACTCATCCAGTTTGCATACCATGACTACCATTTCACACTTCTAAAATTTGCCAACACCAAATAAGGAAACGGTAGAAAAATAGATTCTTAACAAATTTAATTTATAATTACAAGCTATAAAAATGCAAATGTCAAACAAATAAGTATATACCAATTTTTGACGTCAAGCTACTTCATGGTTATAAAAACAGAGAAAAAACTTTGTACAATCAAATTTAAGCGTCCACACAAAACATAAGCTGGGTCTCTTTAAAAAATCACAGCTTGCTAAATGTGTAAAAAATATTAAAGTAATTTTAACTCACGAATTTGTTCAGTTGGGGGAATAACATCATCTTCTGATGAGTATGATCTTACTGGAAAAGACTGAGCACCATGTGTTTTTGCAGTCAAAGCTCCTGTAAAATATATTGTGATAAGTAGACAAAGCTTTTCAAGCTTAGTTGCATATTGATTATGTAAAGATAATGATGCACAGCATGATATCGCTAACAAAATAACAGTACCTTACAAAATTTCTAATTTACAGCAGTAACTTTTATTCCACACATTTTTTAGCCCATTGTTCTATAATTACATGTGATCTCCCCTCAAAAATTTTGTCAAGTATATATTTGTTTTTGATCATAATACAACAAGCAGAAATATGTGTGTAAGATGCAATCAGTTAACCCAAACCACTTTGACGCAATTTAGTTTTTAGTAATGCATTCTGACACACACAAAATCACAAACTGCAAATAAATGTAGCTGCAGTTGAAAGCAATGTTTCAACCAATTTCATCAATATCATCACCAACTGTTGGGATTCATTAAATCACAAAAATTTGACATGAAAATAATTGGGCTAAGCAACAGGATGTCATGACAAGTATAAGCTAAAATTAGAAAATTGTTAGGGGAAAAGTTTCCATAACATTTTTTAAAGTGCTAAATGGGTTGCCTAATGATTTTTTGAAACTTTGAATAAAAGGGTTTAGTATATACCGTATACATTTTTTTCAAAAGTAATACTACAAAAACTCAAAGTCGATTCAAAAACTGGATTTAATCTATAATTCTGTCAGCAAGCTTTAAAAACTCTGAGAAAATTGGTCCCTATCTTAAATCAATATTTGGACAATTCAAACTTGCTATATACGTTTTATTAAGAAACACTGGTGATTTCACACACAAGCAGAGTAGCGGTAGTGATCAACTTGGTGACAGTGGCAGCTGTCACTAAATTGATCACAACCCTTGTAGCACAAGTAAGGCACAGGGCCGCACTGTTCCCTCTAAGGTGCAAAATTCTAAAATTTGAGAAAAATGAGAAACTATGCAAAATTTTCCAATTTTTCTTTTAGCTTGTCAACCGGAAAGGTGATTATTGTCCAAATTTGAACCAAAGTGATAAATATTTTGGTGCAAAACAGAAGTTACTGGTATATGTTCTGGAACTCAATTTTGAAGCAAAAATTGCAAAGCTTCTTGATAACTTTTGCATTTGCCAACACCAAATAAGGATTACAATTGCAACAAACTTTCTTTAAACTCCCAAAATCTTTGGGCAAGTTTTTTATGAAAATCTATTCTAGTGCAAATTTGCACTTCCTAAAATCTTAGAGGGAACAGTGCACTGGTGCAGGGCAGTAATGTCACAAATTATTGAACTCAGCACATCTGTATCAAAATGATCTGCATCAAATAAGCAATAAAAACTTTAACTATACACAATTAATTTAGGCAGTGTCTACTTTGCTGTTAACGACATAATAGCTTTAAGGTCTATTTTGGTGCAGCTACATAACCCCATGTCACATGCATATTACCGTACATCTTATTCTATTCTACTGTCTTCATGAACCCGATTGTTAACCCTAGGTCACACGAATCCGAATCGAACCGCAGCGATCCGAATCAAAGCCACGACGACAATCGAACCCAAAACTAGTGCAGCGCTTCCCATTATACGCTGCGCTCTATCCACTGAGCTATCAAGAAGTCATGGCAATCTGGCACAAAATGGCGCTAAAAACCCACGATCTCACTTACGGCAAAATAGACCTAAAAGCTACCGGTATTTTGCTGTTAACGACTACCATTAATTTAACACAAATGTACATATGTATGTTTTAATTTAGCAATGTTTAAAATCGAATTTGATATTCTACAACAATTAAGCCTAAACACAACCAGATAACTTGAGCAAATACAAAGAAGTGTGACAAACAACATGCAATAGAAAACTAGCAGTAACAGGCAGTTCACACCAAGAAGACTAGGGCAACCATACAGCACAAAATTGTTTTACATCACAGATCACATAGATAGCCTACAAATTAATGTAGTAGCTGCTGAACAAGTACAGAGCATCTCACCTGAATTTCCACTAATTGACCTAGATGCTACAAAAGCAGATCTTAACAGCAAAGAACGAACAAGAGACATGTTCCAAATGGAGTGTAATCTTTAAGAAAGATGACTTGCAAGTGTGAATGACTGAAAAGGTACTGGTAACTTGTAAATTTTCAAACCTCTTGATAACTTCTAGCGAATCCTTTAAAACTTTTTAGCTTTACTAACATCAGTCAGTCTAGCATTCAGCATATGTCTTTGGTTCTCTGTTCTGCTGCAATGGAGAATATACTGTACACTGTGCTGCTGTGCAGTGCCGAATACCAATATGACAAGTTTTCAATTGCCAACTTAGACTAGATTAGTCAAAACTTCTAAATATACATTCAACAAGAAGTTAGACTGTTAGACTATGCCTGGTTCAATATGTAGGCCTACAATGTACCATCGCACCAGTAACAAAAATAGCCTACGATGCCACTATCCAGAGCAATCAATAGACTAGCTTGCCCTGTTGCCCAGGCTAGACTATTACCTACCGTAACTTACTGGTACTGTGTAGACTGGGCTACTGATTTTTTAGCAGCTCATTCACAACATACCGTGTACCGTATTGGCAATTACCGATTAACACAAGGCATACCATCGATTTTTCTGCCTCTTTTAGGAGTCAGGACCCAGCAAGATGCAAGAGTTGAAAATTTGCAACCTTATACAAAAGTCCAATAAATAATTAATTCCACCAAACGCAATCGCTGTAGCGTGTCTTTCTAACCATAGATTCTACATCCTGCAGAGTGTAGGCCGGTCAGATTTTACACTTTTTATGAGATTTTATAAGCAAAGAAGAGAATGCATGCAAAACACTTTTGGTTTTGCACTGCTTTGCTCACACATTCACACTGCTAAGGAAGACAGCTAAATTTATGTTTTCAAAACATCTAGTTTCAAAATTACTGTGGCTCTTTTTTCCTTAAGAATCGTTTTCGAAGTGGCTTTATGTAAAGTTGTTTCTTTTTGCTACACGAAATTCGTACATGCTGTTGATCTTCTTCACCAAAAGTTGCTTTTGCAATTATCGCGCGTTTTTTTTTTTTTTTAATTTTGGTTTGGACTGAGTCGCATATGGTCACATTGTGGGCTCTCACTTTATCTCGTCGTTTCAGCTGTGGTTTCGGAGACAGGTCGGATTTTTATTTGCAAAATAGGACTGGAATTGGAGTCGAAAACATCACAGTCTACATGAATACGGATAGATGATCCAAGTGCTGATCTGCTGATCTCTAAACTCTCAATGCAGTAGACCTACATCTGTACATGAAACCGATATTGTACTGATAATAGTGGAAATGTTTAGAAAGTAAGTGCTGCATTTATGTTGATACTTGATAAACCTGAGTACAAAAATATATTGTAGGTAAAGCAAAATCAAATCTTTAATACGGTATTACCAGATTACTGGTACCAGTATGCGAATGTGTCTAAGGCGTGGCAGAACCCATTTCATGGTTTAGTGCCAGGACAACACAGCACCAAAGCAACGTCATAGCAGTAGCAAGCTTTTGATGACACTGTGTCCAATTTATCAACCTGGAAATTAAACCCCTGATCTCCTGTGCCAATAGTTGTGTTCTGGACCGTATGTCTACTGCTTGGTTTGTTTTAAGATGTACTGGTACTGGTGTAGTATTTAAGTTTTTTAAAAAAAACTACTGGAATCGTTGCTTAATGAATGATGGTGTACTCTGTACTAGTGTATCAATGTGTGATTATCTGAAATTGACCTGTGACTGTATCACTGTACATTAAATGGTTGTGTCAGTTATTTTATGATCTACGGTATGAAGTGTTGCTGTTATTACTTAGTTAAATGCTGCTAAGCACTTGTTCATCAGCTCATAAAAGCAGCGTTTCCTAAACTGGGGGTTGCAACCAGACCTGCAAACTTGATCAAATTTTATTCGAGTTCAACCTATTTTACAAGCTAGGTAGGCGCTACCGGTATATTACAAGGTAGTGTCTATTTTGCCGTCAACGGCAACGGTAAAATAGCTTTTAGGTCTATTTTGCCGTAAGTGACGTCATGGGTTTTTAAGTGCCATTTTGTGCGTGATTGCCACAACTTCTCGATAGCTTAGTGGATAGAGCGCAGCGTATAATGGGAAGCGCTGCACTAGTTTTGGGTTTGATTCTCGTCGTGGCTTTGGTTCTATTCGCTTTGGTTTGATTCGGATTCACATGACCTGGGGTTAACAATCGGGTTCATGAAGACAGTAGAATAGAATAAGATGTAATATTCGTGTGCACTGTTCCCTCTAAGATTTTAACTAGTGCAAATTTGCCTGAATATGAAAATCATCGAAAATTTGCCCTAGCATTTAAAGAGTGTTATTCAAGGTTTGGAATAATTTTTGTTTAAAATATGAGTTTCTGTGGTAAAGCACTTTCATTTTACACAAAAAAGCTTGAGCAGTTTCAGCTAATTTGGTGTTGAATCATTATAGCAATGTGCAAAAGTTGAAAAATTTTGCCCAAAATTTCTCATTTTTCTCAAATTTCGCACCTTAGAGGGAACACTGTTCATGTGACATGGGGTTATGCTGCTGCGGCAAAATAGACCGAAAAGCTATTATGCCGTTAACGGATCGGACCGTTAATTTATCAGATCGGAGTTTTCACCATGTTATGGATATCTTTTAAAAATTAGGAAAAAAATGAAGTTTCAAATGAGAAAAAACTTCGTGAATTGGAAAATTTAATGATGTAGGCTTATTTCCGCCTGTCAAGATGCCATTTCCACTGTTCTCAGAATTGATGACATGAAAATTTAGCTGAATTGTTTTTCTACAACTTTACCGTGGGAATTTAATTTTCACCGTGGTTTATTTTATTATAAAAAATGTTATTTTCCCATGTATTTACAATGAAACTGCAAGCTTGTGCTATGCCTATTTCTTTCCCAGTGAAAATACGATTACATCATCAAATTTTCCTATTCAGGAAGTTTTTTCCCTTTTAAAACTTTCTTTTTTTTCCTGATTTGGAAAAGATATCCACAACAGGGCAAAAATTCCAATCTGATAAAATATACCTGTTTTAGCAAATCCGGGTTCAAATTCTCTAATTTTTACGAGTTCGACAAAATCTACATATATCAGTGTTTTAACGAGTTCGAGTTGAGGCAGATAAATATCTAAAATCAAGACAACTTTTTCATCGCCAGTGCTCATGCAATTAAAAAGATAAAAATAAAGCTCGCAATGGCATGAACAAATAAATGACATGCAGCTTTTCTTTTGGTAAAATCATAACTTCAATTTACATGGATTAATTGTGACTACTTAAACAACAAACTATATTTCATAGTGATCTTTTATTTCTTTTCAACAACTTAAATATCTTTCTAATGAACTCAAACAGTTTTATTCAAGTCCGAGTTCAGAAAAATATTTTTTCGAGTTAAAGTTTGAGTTTGGCAAAATGATTGAGTTCTTTCGAGTTCGCAGCCCTGGTTGCAACTCACCAATGGTTTGCAAAAGGAATCTTGATGGTTCATGAAAAGTTATATAATTCTCAAAATGCACTAAAACTGCAAATTTCAAATTCTTAATGTCTAAAGCTACAATTTGAAATTGATGTCAAGTCCATTATGGAAAGTAGCAAAGAACAACTCAGAACTCAACCTTAATGAAAATTGAACTTGAGAGATAATTGATAAATGTGTTTTCTTCCTCTAATCAATGTTTTGTTAATTGAATAAAGTGTAGTGGGTCACAAGAAGTTCTAGTAATAAATGGACTAGTGGGCCCCAACTCTGAAAAGTTTGGTAACCATTGATGTGGAGTATGGCACTGTGACAACCTTCATGCAAAATAGACCAAAACCTTAAGCCTGTTTGACAGGTTTAGCTAGCTTAAAGAGCAAGAAGAGCTTGATGATTAAGTCACAGAAGAGATTATGCAATCAACAATTGTGCTTAGCGAGAATTAAGATTTTAAGGTGTAAATTTATTCCGTACTTAAATATGTAAAACTTTGACTGTTTTACTTGATTTGTGATGCTACAGTAGATAGGCCTGCCAGTACTGCTCAGTGCAATGTGCACAAGCGTATTCTTTCACCAAAACGGTTCAAAATCTTAAGCATTGAAATCTTAAATATACTTTTAATGATTATTATTTTAATCAATGTTTTTGATCAGATTTGATGAGAGTGAAAATGTTTCCTCCACAAACCAACTAAAAAGTTCTATTCAACGACAAGTAAGAAGCGCAATCCTTGCTCAAATGCCTAAAATTGAACCATATTTAGCAGATATCTGGCCTAAAAAAGAGAGCACAAAAATTATTAAATGGTAGGTGCTACATATATCAGTGTTTTAAGGAGTATGTACTACACCTTACTAGACTGCTAAAACTATGAAGTGAAGGGATATGATGAATTTGAAATCAATTTTTTGTCAATCTAGCCAGCATTCAGTTCTCAGTAATTCAATTTTTAATTCTATATATAATATTGACTTCAATCAGATCCGAACACTTTGTATAAACTTGTTTTTTCAGTCACGAGCACATTGAAATTTTATCAGTTGGTGAAAATTGCTTGTTTTTTAAACAACGTGATGGTCCGTGGTATCCTACCTTAAAGCTACTTCATCAATGTAGGTATATTTATGCCTCTTATGTAGTGGGCCTATTGGTATTGCTTGCTCCATGATTTTTCTGATGCAACTGCGTGACTTGATAAATAATGAAGTTATCATCTCTTCACTGTCACCTTGTTGCTGTTTTGTATGTTTTCCATCTTCAAATGTTCTTATTTGTTCCTGCTGACTACAGCAACAAACTAATAACCTCTCTGAATTTTCGTTTTTCTTTCATTATCTTTCGTTTGTTGCAGTAGGCCTACCAATTTGTACAAAATTAATTGTTTTGCATGAGTTGTTTGTTATTTTTGTTTGAGCATTGCTGACAAGCTTTGTTAGTCTTGTGGTATTTTTTGGCTTATGTACGACTTACGTTATATATACCTCAATGTATGCTAGTAAGCGACTGTTAGGAGTGACCCATTCACCATTTGAGACAACTTTGATAGGTTCAAATAGCTAAACGTCTCCTTCAGAACAACTTGATGCTCGTATCCAAAAAAAAATTGAATGCTTTGTTTGGAATTCATGTATGTGTTTGTATGGATTATATTACCCCAATTAAATGCTCAGTGCGGGCATTGAGCTGAAATCCAACGTCCATGTATATTGTAGTTATATTTATATAGTTAGTGAAGTTTTGCTGCCATCTTTTTGCACTACACATAACCTGGAAATTAAAAATCGCCAAGAGTTGAACGCAATTTTTTTGCAGATCCGTTTATTCTTCCCCACCAGCAAGTTGATCGTGGTGCAATCAAGTTTGTCCTCAGTGGAGCAAACATCATGTGCCCGGGTCTCACATCTCCTGGCGCTAAATTGGATCAAGAAATAGACAATGAAAAAACAGTGGTAATTTATAATCTTGAAAGATTTTATACTTTTTAACGATAAGTTTGAGCCTATTTTATGCAACTAAGGGGGACTATTTTACTCAAAACTTTTGAGCTAGAGACAGACATGTAATGCAAAATTGCCATTGCACTTTTCGGCAGTTCTGATTGCGCTATTGACGTGACGAAAATTCATTTAAAATTGGGCTTATTTGGGCTGTGATATAAATGTTCTATGAACGAAAAATCGAAATATAGGCTATACTTTGTTCAATTTTATACGATTTTCTTCTGCAGTGTTTGCTTAGGCGACTTACTGCCAGAGGCACGGTTTAAATTGCTTTCATAAAAAAGTTCTTCACTCCGCTCTGCTTTCCAGGCAATTCATGCTGAAGGAAAAGAAAATGCCTTAGCAGTTGGTTGTATGAAAATGTCACCTGCTGATATGTAAGTTTGTTATATTTTATTGTTTCTGTTTTTTCACGAGTCACTTTTTTCTTTGTATTCAGAGGACGTGGAACAAACTTCAGAGAAAAGGGCGGGAGTTAAATTACGACTGTGGGTGGGCTTAAAACTGGGCTTTGTGTCATAAAGAGGGATTTGGCTGTGGTGATTTTATTAAATGATCTTCAGCAATTATGAACGCTGCGGACCTTCCCTTCATTGCTTTAAAGATTGTAAAAGATACAAGACTCTTGTGTTCTCGAAAAAATTGAAACCGACCTACAAGTCTCAAAGGTGTCGTTATTTTTTACACACCGAGCATGGTGAATACTATTTCCCCGGCGCCGTGTTCACCCGTTTTGACTTTCTTGCTCATTCATTAAAACATTGCTATCGGTGCGGGAGGTCTGGGGTTCAAATCCTGGGTCGTTCAAATCGGACACAGTTTCGCCACCGCTGCGACGCGGTACACGACAACTAACCACCAAAAACCCCTAATTTATTACCATGAACTTTCGTTAATGCCTTGATTGAACATAACCCGTCCCTAACCCTTACCGCTCTTAACTCTAACCGCACTTACTCAACTAACCGAAAATAACTCTAACCGAACCTAACCCTAACCAAACCTAGCCCTAACCGAATCTAACCCTAACCGAACCTAATCCTTACCTAACCGAACCTAGCCTTAACCGTACCTAGCCCTAACCCTAACCGAACCTAATCCTAACCGAGCCTGGTCCTAACCGAACCTAACCCTAACCTAGCCCAACCTATAACTCTTACTTCAGAATCGAGGCTTCGAATTTCGATCTCTAAACCCTAACTTAAACATCGGAATTGAATGAAAAATTTGTCCAGGATGTAATAGCCTTGTCAAATTATACAGCGCACGAAGCTGTGATTGTTCTCAAGTTTTGTTACTCTCCGCTGTGAGCCTGTTTTTGAGTCTTGTCCAATTATATAGCGCACGAAGCTGTTTTTGGCGGTCAGTTGTCGCGGCGGTCAGTTGTCCTGGCGGTCAGTTGACTCGCGGTCAGTTGTCCTTGTTCGCTGCGACGTTTCTTCGGAGTTGTGCTGCCCAGGCGCTGAGGCGCGGAGATAGGCCCAGACACTCGTTACACGTTTCGGCGTAATGCTGTGAATAGGCTATAGGCTAATGAAGATTTTAGTTGATTTTTTGATTTGCTGTTTTAGATTGAAAGTTAACAAGGGCGTTGGTATTGAAACAATTCATTATCTTAATGATGGTCTATGGCATTTACAAGCTGCGAGATGAAAGTGTTTGGAGCAAGTTAACTTGCAATCCAGTCAAATGATAGGCTTTGGTTGTGGGTCGGCAAAGCTGAAGACTTGAAGAGTTAACCTACTATCAGCTTCGTCTATTGTAATTTCCGTGCAGCTTAAAAAAATGCTTCCGATTCAGTTATTTGCGTTTTAACTTTTGGATACAAGCGAATTGTTTTATTATCACTTTTCGTCATCGCATGTGGACAATCTGAACTCGGTACATAATCCCTGTCGTTTTGGTTGAGTTATTTGGCTAGCAAATTTGCTGTTGTTTCTGTGCAGAATTTTCGGGCCATTGATTGTCACCGTTTAACAAGAGTTGACCCAGGTCGCCCTGCCGCAAGTCGTACTGACCTATACGTGACCCAGCAACCGATGGGTTAAAATAAATTAAACATCTTTGTAGCGATAGCCACATGCGCTTGTCCGTTCTTCTCGAGAGGGGGAAACACGAATTTTCGATGTGTAAATGCGGTTTCTATTAAAAAATAATTCGCATAAGCTGGGCTCCAAGTGTAACACATAAAATCTAAAACATTAAAAATTCAAACATACCAGCTATTTTGAGCCCAACAGTCAAGATCAAACGGAAAGCGTCGCCAAGTAAAAGTGCTCTAAAATGAACATATATCTCTTAACACACGAACTACGAGAGTGCCAGATACAAGTGAAAAACATAAACATACCTTGAATATCAAACCACTCTTTAACCTTTTCGTAGCGTAGGCCAACAGCTCAGAATACATAAAAACTGCGTTACTTAAAGTGCTTTAAATACTTAACAAATCTGCAAAATAATATCCAAAAAGTATACTTGCATCTTATTCATTAAGCTCTACATTTTGTGTTCTAGATCAACTGATAAACTTAACGAAAATACGGGTTCTAACAGTGCTGTCAAACGCTGCAGTACTTACTGCTTACAAAATACTCTGTGCAACCTCCGATGCAATTGCGCAACACTTTGAAAAACAAGCGCGACAAACAATTTTGAAATTAATCAAAGAAAAAGGTGACCAACAATCACGTGATAGTGTCTTGTGATTAAATCTTGCGAACAAAATACATTAACATCGAGGGCGTTACGTCTTGGGTTGGAAACTCAGCAAAGCGCTAAAACAAATAATCCAAAATCGCACAATATTTAACACTCCCCCCAAAAATGTAGCTTCAAGGGCTCATTTTTCAACAACAAAACATATTGTGGGCAACGATAAGTATAAACACTAAAATTCCACAATGTACACAAAAAATAAACACATCTACGCCTAAAGTCATCATCTTTTTTCAAGCCAATCTGGCAATTGTTTTTGAGCAGCATCGCTTGGAATGACCACACACAGCTTCGATATGGGTCTCTTCAATTGACCACCTTTTGTTTTTACCAGGACAGTTCTTACGAATCCCTTCTTGTCTGGATAGACCTCCAAAACTCGACCAAGGGGCCACTGTGATCTAGGGGTACAATTGTCCATCATTATTACAATGTCATTCACCGCAACATTTCGCCGTTCTCGACTCCACTTTTGTCTGGCTGACAACGTGGGGAGATATTCCTTCGACCAACGCTGCCAAAATATTTTTGCAAAATGCTGTACTTGTCGCCAACGATCAGAGAATCTGGCATCGGACTCCTGCGATTCACACATGGGCAGATTTTGGCCAGGTTGCACTATCAACAAGTCTTGCGGTGATAACGGCCGCGGTAAACCTTGCACAAATGAAATCGGATAGAGCGGTCGCGAGTTCACGATTCCTTCGACCTCTGTTAACAAGGTAGATAAACTCTCATCTGTAAAAACAGTTTGTCTGGGTGAGAGCGAATTCAACACACGACGCACTGAACGAACAAGCCTCTCCCAGGCACCACCGAAATGGCTAGCCGAAGGAGGGTTGAAATGCCAATTTACTTCCCTTTGCTGTAGGAAGGCGGCAATGTGGTTCTGATTCCACTTTTCGATCTCCCGCCGAAGAATTTTGTTTGCTCCGACAAAATTGGTTCCATTGTCCGAGTAGACGTGACCAATGTTTCCTCGTCGAGACACGAATCTTCTCAAAGCACAAATAAAAGAATCAGTTGACAAAGAAAACACAACCTCAAGGTGGATAGCACGCGTGGTCATGCAGCAAAACAAGCAACCATAACGCTTGATCACACTTCTACCTTGCTTTACAAGTAGGGGACCAAACAGATCAACACCAGTGTGGAAGAATGGCGGGCTTCCCATGCTTAGGCGAGATTTTGGCAAGTCAGCCATCAACTGTTCTCCGGGTACAGCGCTTCTGCGACGACAAAAAACACAGTTATCAATTACCCCACGTATTACAGAACTCGCCTTTTCCACCCAAAAACGTTCCCTTGTTGCGTAGAAGGTATGGCTCACTCCGGAATGACCAACAGCCTTATGGAAATGATCCACGACAAGTCGCGTCAAATGGGCTTCAGGTGGCAGGACCGCAGGATGACGCTCTTGAAAGTCGACAGGTGCATTATCAATCCGACCACCAACTCGCAGTATCTCCTCATGAATGAAAGGGCTCAGTTTTCCTAGAGCCTTTGAACAAACATCGATGTTAGCTGGTTTATTTTTAGCCAAGGCATCAATCAAACGAGAATAAAACTGTCGTTGAACATACTTCACCAGACTAACCTCCGCTACCTGCAGTTCTTCCACACTCAGGCGAGTAGACGTATCGGCATCCAATCGCGCAGCACCGTTTCGTGGAACCTTCCTGCGCAGAAACTCAGTGAACCTTTGATACCACGCTGTGGCCCTCTTCAGTCTGTAAAAGGAAGAAAAACTTAAAATAAACTGATCCGTGGGTGATAGGCTCGTCTCCACGGTAGTTAATACAGCGTCGGCAGCAACGCTGATTTTTCGTTTCAACAAGCAGAAGCTATCCGGTAAGTCTGCTTGCTTCTCGAGTTGTCCCGGCCAGTCTTCCTCTCCCTTCCACAAGAATTCTGGTCCAATCAACCACCTAGAGTTCTGACAAAATGATGTTGATGACGAACCCCTAGAGACCTCATCTGCAGAATTGAGTTTCGTCGGAACGTATCTCCAGCTATTCACATCGCTGTACGTTTCAATTTCTGCCAATCTATTGGCCACGAAGACTGGAAAGCGCTTTTTACAGTTGTATATGCTTTGCAAAACAGCTGTCGAGTCGGACCAAAAACAAACCCTCCCAATTTTTAACTGTAGTTCCTTTTTGAGAGTTTGATGCAGACGCACAGCTGTCACTGCTGCCATCAATTCCAATCGGGGTATGGTCAGAGTCACAACCGGGGCAAGGTGACACTTTCCCATGAGAAACGAGCATTGTGCATTACCGTTGTTATCCACCATTCGCACAGAATCCTTCATCATCTGATACGCGACTCGATCTTCTCTTGAACTATCGCCATCCAGTTCATACGGAATGGGAGCTTCGTGCGGTGCCACATCCGTCAAAAACTCCAACCGATCACCTTCACAAATAGAAACCTGCATGCAAGATTCATTATCATCAACAATTGGCAAACTAGGACCAAACAGTGTCCATCCCAACACGGTTCGGATTGCATCGGGTTCCCCATTACCACCAAATCGGCTCTCAACAGGTCTAAACACAACAGGAACACAACAGGAACATCTAGACCGATCAGCAATTGAACAGACTTGTCTTCAAGCTCCCTCAACTCCACCCCTTTCAGGTGCTTATAACAATCAAGATCCCTTTGAGCTGTAATGCAATTAGCTTTCATAGGAATTCTGTCCACCGTCATTACATCGTCGAGTTTCACCTCATGCCCACCTTCGAGAGAGCACACCGAAAATGCAACAAGCATTCCATTCAAGACGTCAGAGCTTGAACCGGAGCTCGTGAGAGTTTGAATTGGCAGAGAATGTTTGGGACCTTTGACGCCTAATCTTCCCGCAAGTCTTCGATCACAAAACGTTCTCTGAGAACCCGAGTCCAACATAGCGTAGGTGTGAACAAACTTTTTGCCATGTTTTACCTTCACTGGAAGGGTCATAAAATGGGGCTTAGATCTTCTAATTGGCCGATTGATTCCAACTGATGCAGCAAGAACCTTTTCTGAAGTATCTGAATCAGTATCGGCTGCTGGTGAAGGTTGAAACTTGTGTAACAAGGTGTGGTGACGCCGATCATCGCATCCATTGACGGTGCAATCTTGATTAGACGTACAACTGCTGATCACGTGGCCGGTATCCAAGCAGCGAAAACATCTGCGATCTCGCTTCAAGAACTCCAATCGTTTATATCGGCTCAATTTTGCAAACTTGTCACATTTTGCCAGTTTATGAATGCCTTCACAGAGCGGACAAACGGAAGTGTTAGACGATCGCTTTTCGTCAAGACGGCTGGATCCAGGAGTAGCGGTAGTTGCACTAAACACCGCTGTTTTCTTCGTGCGTGAAATAACTTGCTTCTTAGCATCATAAAACGCTCTACCATACAACGAATTTACTTTATCAGCCTCATTTTTCACAAAGTCCACCAGCTCAGAGAACTTCGCTTGCTTTCCCGTTTCTTTCAATACCTTAAACGACCACTTGATCCAATCTTTCTGCATTTCTTCTGGAAACTTCCCCATCAGTCTCTTCATTGTTCCTAAAGAGTTTAATGTGGCGAAATCTCCCATATCGCGAAGCATCGTCAGAGATTTTTCCATTAAGATGGACAGCGACTTAAGGCCATCTGGTTCCATGAATCTCATTTTCGGACTTTCAAGAAGCCTTTTTTCGCAGCAATATGCAACAATGTGTGGTTGACCGTACTCGCTGAAGAGACTTTCACGAGCCAATTTGTAGCCCATTTCGTTATCTCCCGAGAAATGTTCCAAGTTTCGCTTCACACTCGGAGCACAATGTTGCAACAAATATACTAATTTAGCTGGATCTGAAGTCAATCTCCGTGCTATGTGCGTCTCAAAACTCTGCACAAATGTCCAATAGTTCAGGGGATCCCCATCAAACACCGGAATGACAGGTCTCGGGGGCGGATAATCATGAGTGCCTGATACAGTAGGTTCAACAAGTCGTCCTCTATTAACTGCATCTCGAGGATCGCCATTAGTAGGATATGATCTCACGCATGGTCCAGCAGGTCCATCAGTATCAACTTCTTCATCTGGAACGATACAACCTTTTCGTTCTAAAGTAACCTTGTTCAACCTATCCATATCATAAAGACTAAATCTACTTCGCCTCCATCCTCTAGACTCAACGTCGTTCGGCTTCTCTCTAGGGATCGAGAAACGTTCCCTTTCGCGAACTGGATAAGAGCTTTCAACATCAAGGGCAGATTTGGGTACGGTTTTTGATTCGTGCATTCGCGATCTACCAGTTATTCGCGGAGGTACTTCACGAATATTCTTCACCCTCGGCTCCACGTAGCCTCCTAAGTCAACAGAAGCATTATCCCAAGTTTCAATTTGCATAGCCGCTATCTGAGCTTCGCAATCCCTTTGCCACTCTTCGGCTTCTTCTTGGATGCGCTCCTGCAGTAACGCGACTTCTCGCTCGGCTGCCTGAACCCTCCTTTTTGCTTCGCTCATGCGCACAGCCGCTATCTCTGAATAGCGAGACCTTTCTTTCTCCGCCTCTCTGGCAAATGCAGCAACTCTAAGTTTTACTGTATCTTGTTTTTGCTTCGTACTTGAACTCGAGCTGGTATTCTCCGAACGCAGAGACTCAAGACCTTGTTGAGGGTATCCTAAGGACGGTGACGGCACTTCACTCTGTCGTGTGCGAACGGACGTCGAACATCTTAGCCATTCATTGACCCTCATGTCAAACTCCATCTTCGCTTCCACCACGCTCAACTTCAATGTACATGTGCCTGGCAACTCGTCATCATCGTTCAACATTACACATGACGTCATCAAGTTATCAAACTCCGAGTTAATCTCTGCTACAACCGTTCTAACGATTCGCTCGTTCTCCGGACTTAACATCAAGCCATCCGCTATCAAGTATTTGTCATGAAGCAACTTCAACAGACCAACAGCATCATATTTAGTATCACAAGCCATAATGTCGTCCAAACAAAAAGGTTCTACTTCAAAATCTGGAAACCCAATATCCAAACTTAAGCGGTTCTTAGCAGCAATTTCACACAACTTGGCAAAATCTCCCTACAGTCGACTGCGCCAAATCCAACTCTTTACTGAAGTTGAAATTCAGTTGACTTCTCAGTAGAAGATTTAAAGATTAGCTGAAACTTAATGTAGCGATAGCCACATGCGCTTGTCCGTTCTTCTCGAGAGGGGGAAACACGAATTTTCGATGTGTAAATGCGGTTTCTATTAAAAAATAATTCGCATAAGCTGGGCTCCAAGTGTAACACATAAAATCTAAAACATTAAAAATTCAAACATACCAGCTATTTTGAGCCCAACAGTCAAGATCAAACGGAAAGCGTCGCCAAGTAAAAGTGCTCTAAAATGAACATATATCTCTTAACACACGAACTACGAGAGTGCCAGATACAAGTGAAAAACATAAACATACCTTGAATATCAAACCACTCTTTAACCTTTTCGTAGCGTAGGCCAACAGCTCAGAATACATAAAAACTGCGTTACTTAAAGTGCTTTAAATACTTAACAAATCTGCAAAATAATATCCAAAAAGTATACTTGCATCTTATTCATTAAGCTCTACATTTTGTGTTCTAGATCAACTGATAAACTTAACGAAAATACGGGTTCTAACAGTGCTGTCAAACGCTGCAGTACTTACTGCTTACAAAATACTCTGTGCAACCTCCGATGCAATTGCGCAACACTTTGAAAAACAAGCGCGACAAACAATTTTGAAATTAATCAAAGAAAAAGGTGACCAACAATCACGTGATAGTGTCTTGTGATTAAATCTTGCGAACAAAATACATTAACATCGAGGGCGTTACGTCTTGGGTTGGAAACTCAGCAAAGCGCTAAAACAAATAATCCAAAATCGCACAATATTTAACAATCTTTTTTTGCTGAATGCGGACTGCCGTTGCTCCTTTATGTTTGCATATTATTTCTTGTTAATAACTCACAGTGGAGAGTAGGGTGGAGTGGAATTCCGTTCGGTTAAATATCTTTTTAAATCATTGATTTTCTCGCTTTTCCTTATATGATGAACTTCTAGCAGGAAAGTTGTCCTTACCGATTTTTGAGTTTTTGCATTGATCCAGCTTGAAATCTTACTTCGAGTAAAGCACTCTATAGACAGACCCTCTTTTCACATGGCAATTTGACTCAATGATTAATATCTGCTCTGGTAGATGGTTTCTCTAGCGTAGGCCAAAAAATAAATAAATAAATGACAAAGGATATTTTTAAATTATATTGAACTAAAAATTCAACTCTCCAATGGATTGTCACCTTAACGTGGTGGGGAGGTTTGAGTTTTCAAAGATCCTTGGAGCAATGCCGTCGGTAGTGTTTAGTCACTTCCATCAGGGTTACCTATGGCGGTAAGGTCGAAGGAGAGAAACAGACTAAGTAGCAATCCAATACTGTAGCTAAATGGAAAGTTGTAACAGCAATATTCACACTGCATCGGACGGCGCGCTGGATAAAAAGGTCTGCGTTCGAGTTTTAAGCGGAAGGACTCGTTCGAAAAATAAGCTACAGTCTCTGCCACAAGCTGACCGCCACCGGAAACCCACCAACTCAGTCTCTAAGCGTTTGGGGAGGCAAATGGGGGCAGCGCACAGAGTATGTACTCGAGTTGGACCTAACTCCCGGGAACTGGAATGTTTCGTCACTGTCAAGAAAAGAGTAATGGGAATCATTGGGAATGTCAAGAAAAGAGTAATGGGAATCATCGTCACTGTCAAGAAAAGAGTAATGGGAATCATCTAATGGGAATCATTGGCTGACAAACAGGTACGAACTGCATTTACAGACAACGTTGCATCTAAGTTCAAAGAACTTTCGAAGTAAGTTCAAAAGATCTAAGTTCAAAGAACTGTTCTTTGCTTAGTTAATGACTAGTTAAACCATTTGTGCCTGGCGTCCTACATGTAGGACGCCTGCTTTATAATTTTATGAATATAGCTGAAGTTGGACTACGTTTATGAGTAATTTTGACACACATGACCGTAGCTTTTTTTTAAATTGCTTATCAGGGGAGACGTGACGCCATTTTTAAATTCGCCTGATTTCGTTTTTTTGAAAATCTTGAGAGTGCATACACATTTGCGCCAATAACTACGCATTTTCACAGAAGTACCGAAAAGATTGTGAATTGCTGGCCTATTTATTTATTAATAATTTTCCTGTTCTATGGTAAATGTTAAAATTTTTCTGAACATATAGTTTTCTAGAATTTTTTTGAAATATTGGCATCCTACATAGCCTAGCCCAGTGGTTCTTAAACTGGGTTCGACCGAACCCCAGGGGTTCGGTGAGGCTGTAGCAGGGGTTCGGCTAAGATCAGAATAAGTTTTTGCAAAAAGGCATACAGTTGTAGTAAATGACTATCTCTGCGTGGAATGATGCATCCCCCCACCATACTCTTTCAACGCTGTTTTTGATGAATACAATTTTTCCATAATTTCAAACCTATTCGATAACAATCATCTTTACGCCTTAAGCACGCATAAATCGAAAATGTGCGAACAAAATGTATCATATATGGTGAAGGACTTAGAGTTAGAGGCAAAAAAATTAAACAGAATTTGCCATAAAAATTGTTCAAAAAGCTCTAAAATAGCCATTACAGTGTCTAAATTTTTGAAAACTTTCCGGGGAAGCATACCCCGGACCCCCCTAGAGCCATATTTTTGTTCCTCAATTTGCTTCAAATTAACTTTCCGGAAAAAAATACGCTTAAAAAATGTAAAAATTTTATGCCACCCTCCACCGCCTTAAGAATATTTTGAATACGCCCCTGACGTGAAACATTTTCAAAGAGCTTATGCTTTTTTCCGGTTTAGACGTTTAACGTCTTTGTACTCATTTAACATTCAGCCTAATTCAAAACTGCATCCCCCTCTAAAATTTTCTGGATCCGCTCCTGGTTATAATTAAGGGTTCGATGTATGCTTGCATGACACCTGTTGGGTTCGATACTTCAGACAAGTTTGAGAACCACTGGCCTAGCCTGTAGGTCCCTAGGTACACGTGATAGCAAAATGTGCGTTGTTGCTATACAGCGTATGTTCAAGTAGAGTTTGCAAGTCGCGATTCTCACGCGCAATAAACCATAACCATAATCTTCAGCAGCGATCCCACGCTATTGTATTGGCAAAAACAATAAAATAGATAATTAAATTGTTGAGTAGATAAATAATTAAGACTAGTAAGTTAGTGCTTGCAAGTCTTCTAATCAAACTCTTTTATCAGATTCTGCTATTGAACTCTTTTTTCAAATGCCACCCGGGCTTAACATCAACTAGTTTATCTGTCTTGCGGAAAATGGCATCGCTTTTTTTCTTTCCGCCATAGAAACCATCTCTCTAACCCTGATCATTGGCGCTTATTCGTCTAATCAGCTCTCCTAATAGTTTCAAAATATCGAATTGCTAAGAGAGGTAAAACATGGTACCGGTGTCTGATTTCATATTATGCTCGACGTTTTCATCAACAACGGCTAGCAACATAACTTACAAAAAATTTGCAATAATGGAAATCCAATGCATATGCCTCAATTTCGACGATATATTGTTAGAACGTATTTGCCTCAAAATGGCAAGCCGCGTGAAAAAGGAATGCGGGGAAAACCTCAATGTTTTAACATACATTCGGTATGATAGGCAGTGGTGCAGTCGTAAAATTAAAAGTGGGGGAACGCATGCCTGAATATTAAATCCTGGCAGCTCTAAACCACGGTGCTTGGCAATGCAGATTTTCCAATGGACGGTATTATCTACTGCACACACATAGCAACTGGCGGTGGTAACACAGCAAGGTGGTGTGAGGGCAAAGTCCCCGCCGCTGAGAAAATTTTGTGATTTTTAATGCCAAAATCAGCATATTTGGAGTTATTTTTAGAATAAACTGGAAGATTTAGGTGACTACCGATATTTAATCACTGCTGTAGACCTACTCGACAATTTCAAATCAGACCGAACTAGAAGATTTCCAAATAACTGCAAAATGTATAAAGCTGCGTTTACCGATTTGCGTATACAAGCAGGCTAAATGAATTTACATTGCTATTATTTTTTCGTAATAATGCAAATCAATGCTAAAATTTTTCACGAGTATGTAGGCTATAATTCGCAGATCGGTAAACGCACCTTTTAGGCCTCTAGCAAGCAACCTACCCCCATTGTGCAACAATGGGCTAATCGTGAATAACAATTCCATCTGGCGCACAATCTTGCATCAAATAAAAAGCAATAATCGGCACAGCCGCGTGAATGATTAGCTATGACACGATCAGTTCACTATACCGGTACTGGAAAAAAGTCAGAATATGTTGGAGGCCTGATGTTAGAAGAAATAGAAGCAAACAGCCCACTTCTCATTACAAAGGCAATGTTGTATAGTAAGTATTTTGTCATGAGCTCCATAAAAAGTAAGGGGACGCGTTCCCCCGCCCGAAAAAAGTAGGGGAACGGCGTTCCCCCTCCACTACACCACTCATGATAGGTACAAGCATTGCGTAATACCGCTAAGTCACAAAGTGGACAAACGAAATGCCCCCACTGTCACAAGAAAACTACAACAAGATGTGAAAAATGCGATGTTGGCCTGCATCTAAAATGTTTTAAACATTACCATAGTCTGTAGGCTAATATCCTTTCTGTGATTTTCGTGCATAGGGAACTGTTTTGAGAGCTCTAAAATGCTCTTGTCAATTTCATGCTTAGTAAAAACTTTAATTAATCAATTTTCTGGACCCGCTTATCCTTAGGGGGTCGCGGGGGCAGCAGCTCGAGTTGGAGCCTCCAAGCATCTCGATCCTCTGCTACAAAGGATAGATGCACTGCTGGGATGCCAAGGCGAGACCAACTAAGATCTTCTACGTAATCTCGCCATCGAGTTCTGGGACGGCCTCTAGGCCTTCGACCAATTGGTGTTGAACAGAGCAGTTTTTTGGCTGTTCTTTCCTGGGACATTCGTGTCACATGTCCATATCAACGCAATTGCGATCTTTCTAGTCGGAGAAGCAGCGCTTCGATGTTTAGAGATTCACGAATATCTGCACTTTTAACCTTGTCCAACGAGGTCAAACCGCTAATTCTTCGCAAGAATCCTATTTCCGTTGCTGGAACTCGAGACCTCACTTTCTCATTCATGATCCAACACTTATGGCCATAAGTCAGAATAGGAACATAGACGGATCTAAAAATGGATAGCTTTGCCTTGGTGCAAAGCTGCCGTTTCAGTACCACAGATCAGTGGAGCTGACGCATTACTGCACTTGCTTTTCCGATGCGGATATCCAATTCGCTATTTTGTCTGCCGTCACTTGTGAATGAGACGCCGAGGTACTTGAATTTCTCTGACTGTTTTAATGGTACTCCATCAATTTGAAGAGAGCACTGCTTTGGTTGTCTGGACAGGCACATGGTTTCTGTTTTTGTTGTGCTGATTTTCATTTCGGCAACAGAGCATGCATCCGAAAACCTGCCAAGAACTTGCAGGATGGCCCGGATGGCAGATGCTTCCATGTAGCCCGGGCTGTGATTAAGTCTGTACAAAGCTTTTCTCTTGCAAATTTACAATGACAGACGGAAACCAAATCTGCCGACCCGGAAGGGTATCCACTCTTCCCGATGCTCAGCCAAGGCCTACTAACCGGCAAACGTCCTTTGCAGAACGGGGCGATGTTTGCTCTGCTTCAGGGCACATCGTTAACAAGTTCCGAAGGCCAGCAATCCTGCAGCTGAACATTAAAGGCCTCACTGCAAGCAAGATGAATGTCCTTCACCATCTCGCTGTGCAGTTTAAGGCACTCGTCATCCTACTACAGGAGACCCACTGTGCTTTTACCGACAAGCTTGTGATTCCAGGCTTTGCACTAGCAGGGCCCTGTTTAAACAGGATACACGGCCTTGCTACATTTGTCCATGAGCGACTAAAATGGACCCTAGTAGATCAGTACCTATTTACATCAGAGACTGAGTGGTTATGCGTAGACGTTGATGGCTATAAAATTGTCAACGTTTACAAACCTCCACCTACACCATTGCAGATTACCGACCGACCAGTGTTTCCACAATCCACACCCTGCTCTGTACTCTGGTGATTTCAACTGCCCGCATGCGAATTGGGGCTACAGCAGCAACAGCGCTGATGGAGAGTGCCTTGTTGCTTGGGCAAGTCTTAATGGTCTTGTCCCTCTCCATGACCCAAAGGACATGGCAACTTTCCACTCAGGCCGCTGGAACACTGGCACCAACCCGGACCTGGCGTTTGTTAGTATTGGTCTTGATAGTCGCTTACCTAGGCTTACCATAGGTCCTCTTTTTGGAGGACATGTCCTCCAGTTTAACAAAAAATAATTCGTCCTTCGAGGACGCTAAAAAATGCCCACATGTCCTCCTTTTTGGCATTATGAACAGCGAAAACATGTCAAATCATTGTCACACGAAAATTTTGGGAAGTTTCAGGTCTAACTTTGACCTGCGGACGCGATGACCTTTTTTTGCTCTTTACTTTATTTTTAGCTGAACATCGGGCATCTGCGGACGTGATAGCCATTTTTTTGGTCTTCACTTGATTTTGGGCGGAAAATTAGGCATCTGCGGACGAAATGACTTTTTGTTTTTTTGTTCTTCACTTGATTTTGGGCGGAAAATTGGGAATATGCAGAAGTATTGACCTTCAAAATACCTGTCCTCCTTTTGCGCAGTGAAAATATGGGTAACCTTAGCTTACCTGACAGGCCCAACCTGTTCCTTGTGAATTTGTATCTGTGTAGCATCAACTGGGTTTAAAAGATCACTAAAGTAGTAAAAACTTTGTTATGCTTATTTGCTTACTCATCGAAATCAGACTTCAATAAAATAAGCTGATAGTTGTGACATTATAGGACTGTTTAGTGCAACGTCACAATATCCATTGTTTGATTCAAACAAACTAAAACCTAGCTAGTAAAGGTGCGTTTACCGATACGCGGCAAAGCGACAAAAATTTTTCGCATCTTGTTTGTTTATTTTACTGTTCACCGATCACGCGAAAACCTGGGAAATCTTTCTGCATTTACTTACATTACAATTTTTGTCGCGTGCCGCTTTGCCGCGTGTCGCGTATCGGTAAACACACCGACTGGCAAAACACACTTTGTTCAAACTTGTGTACACTAAACTTTATATATTTGTAGAAATGAGTTGCATGCGGGCATATATTTTTAAAATTACGATGGTTCAATGTTTTACTCCCGATTGGAGTCGCAGTTACAGTTTTGGAAAGTTTATAAAATTTGCAATCCAAGGACTCACTTTGGTGGTTGCAGTCGGGAACAAAATATTGAACCATCCTAATTTAGAAGTAAACCCTGCGCACGCATCGTAATTTAACAGATAAAACGAGTTTAGTGGAAGCAAGTTTTAACTAAATGCGTTTTGCCAGTTTTAAGAGTTAATTTTTTTATAGCAATATTTATGCTACTTTGTAAATAATGCGCCACTGGTAAGCAGTCAGCGCAATTTTGTGGGTCCGAATTCGATCCTGATCCGAAACCACTACTCCTGTTTCCCGATCCAGGCCCTGTTTTGTTACAAAAAGTGAAATCCTGGTTCTGATAAAAAAAAATCATCCTTTAAAACAATAAAGGTGATACTGTAGCGAAATGGTCAAAAGAACGCGTTGTGTGGTCGCAGTACTTCTGGCATTTCCCTCGAAGCTTATAATGTTAGAAAATCGATTGATATATAAGGCATTTATTTTCGAATTATTTCTCACCTATGGTACCGACTGCGTGCTTGCTACCCTGGGCGGATCCGGGGATGCATCTTCCGCCCACCAGCCATTTTCAAACATCTTTTTGATTAATACAACTTTTCCATAATTTCGAACCTTTTCGATAACAATAAGCCTTACGCCCTAAGCACGCATAATCGAAAATGTGCGAACAAAATGCATCATATTTGGTGCAACACTCAGAATTAGAAGCGAAAAATTTTAAACAAAATTTGCCTAAAATTTGATCAAAAAGTACTTAAATGGCCACTACAATAAGTAAATTTTCAAAAATTTTCCGGGGCAGCATGCTCCCGGACCCCTCCAGAGCCTTTTTTATTCTCAATATGCTTCAAAACAATTCTGCCGAAAAACTGCGCTTAAAAATACGTGGAATAGGAGTGCCCCCTCCCTGAAAAAATTTCTGAATACACCCTACACAAGAAAACATTTTTCAAAGGGCTTATTTACGCCTTTTTTGGGTCTAACGTCTTTGTACTTAGTTAGCATTCAACCCAATTCCAAATTTCATCCCCCACCAAAATTTTCTGGATCCGCCCCTGCTTGCTGCTGAGGTTGGATTAGCGTTGCATAGTCACGGCTGAGTGAGCGCAATCGCTACATTCCTACCCCGGCTGTTGATTGAAAAAGTGGGCGTGGCTTGCGAGCTGATTGATCGAAAGAGGTGCGTCAGCTGGTTGATTGATTGAAGATAGTGTTTTCTCCCGGGAAGTTATCCCGGGAAATTTCCCGGCGATTTCCATTTTCCGAGTCCCGAAAAATTTTTGTTGGGATCCCGGGAAATTTAATGGAGCACTGAAGCCAATTTCTTTTAGTCAAAAAATGTACAAAACTAGTACTTCCAGGTGGTGATATACCGAAGTGATTAGCATGCTTAGAAGCGGGGACGGCTTGTCTAGAGGAGCTGCAGCACTCCCAGGAAAATTCCAACAAAAATTTGTGAATTTTAATTTTTTTTTTTCAACATTATCATTTAATGTTTATGTGCTAATAAAGTTTTCTTGAAAAAATAAAAAGGATGAGGGTGGACCCCATACCCCTTTTTTAAAGACAAATAATATCTTAATTTTTGTAATTTTTGATGAAATTGCTTAAAATGGCAACACTTCTGCGAAATCTGCGGCTGCAGTGGAAACATTAATATACTCAGCGCCAACTCCCGCACTTTCATGTTGCCATTTCAAAGCAAGTTAATACTTGATTGTTAGTTTTCTATTCGATTTCTGCGCTGCTTGTTCTTCCGGTACGATAAAACAACGGAGACAGAAAAATCTACAGTGCTAAGGCCTATTACGTTTTACTGTTCTCGACCTTGGTTGATTTCCTTCCCAGGTCACTGTATTTTCTGATGAAGCTTGGCGTTCATTGCCAAGCGAAACGTCAAAAATAAAAATTGGAAAGTAGATTTTTCTGTCTCCGTTGTTTTACCGTACCGGAAGAACAAGCAGCGCAGAACTTGAGTTAGCCTAGCTAGCCTAGACTACGATGCCCGGTATACAAGTCCAACAAAATCTTACCCACTATGCAGTGTTTCTATTCAATTGACAATTTTTTTGTCACTTAAGTGCAATAACAAGATCAATATGAAACCGAATTATTTTTTAAAAGTATTAAATGTCATGCTTAGTAACTTTATCTGTAATAGTTTAGTTTTTGTTGCATATTTATCCTCCTTTCACGAGAAAGCAATCAACACGCTATTCAAGCTCGCTTAGGAGTTGCCAGCCATCTGTCTACCACACCAAGATGGGGGAATCCCGCTAAGTGCCTTTCCCAACGGCACAACAAGTAAACTTGCCGGCTTGTTCTTCACACTGTCCCTTTAATGCTGAGCGTCAAGCAGGGAAGCTGTGAATACCAATTTTAAAGTCATTGGTTAGACCCGACTCGGAATCAAACCCGAGTCTGCAGCTCAAGAGACAGACGCTCTATACCACTCGGCCATCTGAGCTGTTCCTCTCGGCCATCTGAGCTGTTTTCAAAACGTAGAAGATGCCATGAATTTTCAAAAGGTAGAAGGAAGCTTTGGTCAGAATGTTCTTCTTTGTGCTGTATTGCAATACTGGAGCTGCAGAAGCATTTTCCGACTTTGCAGCGACAATTGCAGTTTCAATGGTACAATACATCAATACGTAATAATGGGTACAAAACGTTTGTTTGCTGAATGACAGGTGCCGTTACCAGACAGCATGAGATTGTGTGTGTGAAAACGTTGAACAAATTAAAGGTGAGGTTTTTGTTAGCGGAGCTGGTTAGCTATTAAGCTGAAGAAGTTAGGTACAGAGGTAGTTTGAGCAGGTGTAGGCCTATTTTCAGTGTTGTCAGGCAGTAAAATTATCCATCTGCTTGAGGCCAAGTGAAACATTACCGTATAGGCTAGTCAGCTAATTTCTCAGGAAGACTACCAGCACCGGCAGCTCTGAAAAAAAATGTTTTTTTTTTATTTATTGTTGGCATATTTATCCTCCTATGACGAGAAAGCGACGAAGCGCTGTACGAGCTCGCTTAGGAGTTGCCGGCCATCTGTCTACCACACTAAGATGGGGGAATTCCGTTACGTGCCTTTCCCAACGGCACAACAAGTAAACTTGTCGGCTTTCTCCACACTGTCCCTTAAATGCTGAACGTCAAGCAGGGAAGCTGTGAATACCAATTTTTAAGTCTTTGGTTTGACCCGACTCGGAATCGAACCCCAAGTCTACTGATCCAGAAGCAGACGCTCTATACCACTCGGCCATAAATTTAGAAAATAATTTAAGTGTTATATAACCTGTTAACTGCTGGTAGTTCGATCAATCAGCTAAATTTACAGATCTATAGGCCTAGTTGAAACAGTAGAAGCTGTAATTTAGACCAGTGCTCCGCAACCGGTGTGCCGCGGCACATGAGGCGATCCTAGGTGTGCCGCGGAATGATTATATTTTGAACCACCAAACTGAAAAAAAAATGAAAAGAGTGTGTATGGTTTCTCGATTTATTTCAGAATTGCACCGATCAATCTTAAAAGATCTTTTCCAAGTTTCGCTTAGTCGCGTAAGGATTATCATCACTTTAATTAATCTCCACATTTTTCTCGTATTGCATAACTACCAAGAGACCCGCACGTTGTACAACAGATTATTGTTGTTAGCAACCGAACCTTTTTCTTAAATTTACTGTATCTAGATTTCCCCGCATTCTTGATGATAAGGAGCGTTTTATTGCCAATTACGAATTATTATTCACTTAGTCTTGAAAGTGTAAACATAAAAAATTCCAGCTTTCGCTCGACGCGTCGATCCCGTTGTGCTAATCTTTGACTAACCTCAGGAAACCGCTTTTCTTTGATTTTTCTTCTTACGCAGCTGGAAGCTGATATTACAACTAATTTTGCTTAATTTTGAAGTGCGAGTAACCTTGAACAACCTTAAGGCGGTTGCACACTGAGCTCGTTGTCGTTGCGATGCGCCACGATCATTGCGATCACGTTTGCGTCAAGTCCTGCGACTGCCAATGCCCGCTGCTGCGATTTTCTTACGTAATAATCGTGCGATGCGATTCCAGCGACAAATCGCGCTATCTATGCACACTGAATGCGACTGAAGTGGCTGCGGTCATCGCAAGTGAAAAAAAGTGAGTTCTACGACGCTTGCGACAAAATTTTTCTACTTCGTCGTAGGAATCGCTAGCAACCTAGGTTGTAAAAGCAGCTGGTACCATAGGCTGTAGGCCATATTTGCAGTAGGAACTAAATTTATATTCAGTTTTTTGCCTAATCCCGAACTTCGAGTTGCCATTTCAAATATAGAGCCCAACATACAGCGATTGAGCTCGTTACGACAACCCCAAGCATCCCATTGAACTGCTGATAACGTTGGTGTAGTTACAGTGATTTGATGTGTAAATTTTCTGCGTTTTTTTGCTGAGGTGTGCCGCGAAAATTTGGACATGGTTTTAATGTGCCGTGAGTAAGAAAAGGTTGCGGAGCACTGATTTAGACTAAACCTAAAAATCACTTAGCTGCTTAGTTCCTACAGATACTTGTCCCACGTGGTCCAGTGGTTTTACAAAAAAGTTCAACTGCGGACTTGTGTTTGTGGGCTTACCGGTACTGAGTAGGGTATGGTATTCTCGTGTAGCTACCGTAACTAAAATCACATCTTCATTAAACTCGCGGTATTACGCCGAAGCGTGTAACGAGTGGCGGGGCCCATCTACGCGGCTTAGCGCCTGGGCTACACAGCTCCGAAGTAACGTCGCTGTGCCGATTTGACCGACCCGGAATTTGAACCCAGGACCTTCCGCACCGATAGCGTGTGTGGCTGTGCGCTAAGCAACCGAGCTAACGGCCGGTCTTTAGGCAAACTAATTTGGGAATAATACTAAGCACATACCACACACGAGTAAACCTGTTCAGCGGCATACGCAGGATTTTTCAATGGGGGTGGTTTCAGTGACGTCACATCGTGATGACGTAAACTACTACGTAATACTACGTCATCACGATGTGACGTCACTGGCAGTGTCAATTTAGATTTTTAACGTTTATAATAATAATTTTTCTTCATACCAGACGGTTATAGCGTAATGTTAGGCTACAGATGTCGCTATCGATGCGTAAGATTTGGGATTCAATTGCCAAGGCGGTCAAATCAAACACAGTGTAGCCAACGGCTAGCCACCGCTGCGACGTTTCTTCGGACCGGTGCAGCCCAAGCCCTAAAACGCGGGGTCGGACCCCGCCATTCGCTACCATGCTTCGGAACTGCAGCGAGTTTAATGAAAGGAGTGCAGTGAAGATTTGATTTGATCTACACAAAAAAGATTGTGTGCTGCCATAGCTACTGCAGAGACACCGTATTTAAAGAAATTTCTACTTACCAACTGCTTCACAGCAGTAGCATCAATGACAAAAATGCAGTTCAAGCAAAACACATCGGAAAATTTGGACTACCAGTAGGCTATTGTTGCATATCGCATCGTAATAAAAGTTTCGCGAGATTAAATTAGAAAGTTGGACCGAATAGAAAAAACATGATAGCAGTTTCGGCAAGCTCTGCACGAAGAAAAGTCGGTTTGTTTTAAAATTAAGTAAGAATTAATTTTGTCTGCAATTGTCAAGGGGGGGATGACTCCCGACCCCCTCCCTTGCATACGCCACGAGGGGTCATCTCCGCGACTTAACGACTGGGGAACACAAAAACGTCGCAGTATTTGCGAGCTGTTGGCGACACTCTGCCGATTTGACCGGCCCGGGAATGAAGCCCCAGACCTTCCGCACCGATAGTCTGTGCATTTGACCACTTAGCTAACGACCGGTATCGGCCCAGAAATTGAACCCAAAACCTCCCGAGCCGATAGCGATGTCTTTGGTTAACCCCAGCTGGCTGGGTTGGTTAACTCAAAGTTATGACATCGCAAGCGGAACATCCGCCTACGTTGCAACCTTTCTATTCCAAGAATACCTCCTGCACCACTATAATTCTGGCAGAATAAACGAGAGAATCGAAAAAAAAAGAAAAAAAGCGTGTCGTGTGCAAAACTAACGAGCGGCAAGCGCAAACGTGCCGTATGCAAAATTAAAAAACGGCAAGCGCATCCTGTCTATTAATAACTGTCTGAAATTGAACCGCAATACAGGCTCAATTAAGCATGCACAAGCGGCAAGCTCATCCAGTCTAAAAATAACTGTCTGAACTTGAACCGCAATACAAGCTCATTAAAGCGATTAAGCATGCACGCTACTAAAGATAAGATGAAACGTCCAAAAATAATAATACTGTTACATATTCCCCAACGAAATCAACATTTCCAAAAAAATCATCCTGAAAAACAAGAAACTACTTTTTACCTCATGTAATGTTAAATCTAGAGCAAATCACCTTTCACATGAATGTTGTCAAGTTGATGGCAAAACAACACAAACACCATCACAACGACTTTGAACTTGACTGAACAATCGAAAAAAAATAATGTTTTTTTGCTAAAACGGCAAAAGTTGGGGTCCAATCAAAGTACTTTTGTGACGTTTTCCGACAAAAAACTCACGAACTTTCAATCATCATTGCAAACAGTATGAAATTACCTTTCACATAAATATTGTCAAGTTGATGGCAAAACAACACAAACACCATCAGAACGATTTTGAATACGACCGAAAAACGAAAAAAAATCAATGGTTTTTTTGCTAAAACGGCAAAAGTTGGGGTCCAATCAAAGTAATAATGCGACGTTTCCCCCACGAAATTACCATTACTTTAATACTCATTGCAAAGAGTATGAAATTACCTTTCACATGATCATTGTCAAGTGTGTGGCAAACTGCTACAAACACCATCAGAACGATTTTGAACTTGGCCGAAACACCAAAAAAAGTTTTTGTGCATTTTGCTGAAACGTCAAAAACCGGGGTCCAATCAAAGTACTTTTGCGACGTTTTCCGACAAAAAACTCACGAACTTTCAATCGTCATTGCAAAGAGTATGAAATTACCTTTCACGTGAATATTGTCAAGTTGATGGCAAAACAACACAAACACCATCAGAACGATATTGAACATGACTGAAAAATCGAAAGAAAATAATGTTTTTTTGCTAAAACGGCAAAAGTTGGGGTCCAATCAAAGTACTTTTGTGACGTTTTCCGACAAAAAACTCACGAACTTTCAATCGTCATTGCAAAGAGTATGAAATTACCTTTCACATGATCATTGTCAAGTTGATGGCAAAACAACACAATCACCATCAGAACGATTTTGAATACGACCGAAAAACGAAAAAAAAATAATGTTTTTTTGCTAAAACAGCAAAAGTTGGGGTCCAATCAAAGTACTTTTGCGACGTTTTCCCCCACAATATTGCCATTACTTTAATACTCATTGCAAACAGTATGAAATTACCTTTCACATGATCATTGTCAAGTGTGTGGCAAACTGCTACAAACACCATCAGAACGACTTTGAACTTGGCCGAAACACCAAAAAAAGTTTTTGCGATTTTTGCTGAAACGTCAAAAACCGGGGTCCAATCAAAGTACTTTTGCGACGTTTTCCGACAAAAAACTCACGAACTTTCAATCGTCATTGCAAAGAGTATGAAATTACCTTTCACATGAATATTGTCAAGTTGATGGCAAAACAACACAAACACCATCAGAACGATATTGAACATGACCAAAAAACAAAAAAAAATAATGTTTTTTTGCTAAAACGGCAAAAGTTGGGGTCCAATCAAAGTACTTTTGTGACGTTTTCCGACAAAAAACTTACAAACTTTCAATCGTCATTGCAAAGAGTATGAAATTACCTTTCACATGAATATTGTCAAGTTGATGGCAAAACAACACAAACACCATCAGAACGATATTGAACATGACCAAAAAACAAAAAAAAAATAATGTTTTTTTGCTAAAACGGCAAAAGTTGGGGTCCAATCAAAGTACTTTTGTGACGTTTTCCGACAAAAAACTTACGAACTTTCAATCGTCATTGCAAACAGTATGAAATTACCTTTCACATGAATATTGTCAAGTTGATGGCAAAACAACACAAACACCATCCGAACGATATTGAACTTGACCGAAAAACCAAAGAAAAATAATGTTTTTTTGCTAAAACGGCAAAAGTTGGGGTCCAATCAAAGTAATATTACGACGTTTTCCCCCACGAAATTACCATTACTTTAATACTCATTGCAAACAGTATGAAATTACCTTTCACATGAATATTGTCAAGTTGATGGCAAAACAACACAAACACCATCACAACGACTTTGAACTTGACTGAACAATCGAAACAAAATAATGTTTTTTTGCTAAAATGGCAAAAGTTGGGGTCCAATCAAAGTACTTTTGTGACGTTTTCCGACAAAAAACTCACGAACTTTCAATCATCATTGCAAACAGTATGAAATTACCTTTCATATAATCATTGTCAAGTTGATGGCAAAACAACACAAACACCATCAGAACGATTTTGAATACGACCGAAAAACGAAAAAAAATTAATGTTTTTTTGCTAAATCGGCAAAAGTTGGGGTCCAATCAAAGTAATATTGCGACGTTTTCCCCCACAATATTGCCATTACTTTAATACTCATTGCAAACAGTATGAAATTACCTTTCACATGATCATTGTCAAGTGTGTGGCAAACTGCTACAAACACCATCAGAACGACTTTGAACTTGGCCGAAAAACCAAAAAAAGTTTTTGTGATTTTTGCTGAAACGTCAAAAAACGGGGTGCAATCAAAGTAATATTGCGAGGTTTTCCGACAAAAAACTCACAAACTTTCAATCGTCATTGCAAAGAGTATGAAATTACCTTTCACATGAATATTGTCAAGTTGATGGCAAAACAACACAAACACCATCAGAACGATATTGAACATGACTAACAAATCGAAAAAAATAATGTTTTTTTGCTAAAACGGCAAAAGTTGGGGTCCAATCAAAGTACTTTTGTGACGTTTTCCGACAAAAAACTCACGAACTTTCAATCGTCATTGCAAAGAGTATGAAATTACCTTTCACATGAATATTGTCAAGTTGATGGCAAAACAACACAAACACCATCACAACGACTTTGATCTTGACTGAACAATCGAAAGAAAATAATGTTTTTTTGCTAAAACGGCAAAAGTTGGGGTCCAATTAAAGTACTTTTGTGACGTTTTCCGACAAAAAACTCACGAACTTTCAATCGTCATTGCAAAGAGTATGAAATTACCTTTCACATGAATATTGTCAAGTTGATGGCAAAACAACACAAACACCATCAGAACGATTTTGAATACGACCGAAAAACCAAAGAAATATAATGTTTTTTTGCTAAAACGGCAAAAGTTGGGGTCCAATCAAAATAATATTGCGACGTTTTCCGACAAAAAACTCACGAACTTTCAATCATCATTGCAAACAGTATGAAATTACCTTTCACATGATCATTGTCAAGTTGATGGCAAAACAACACAAACACCATCCGAACGATATTGAACTTGACCGAAAAACCAAAGAAAAATAATGTTTTTTTGCTAAAACGGCAAAAGTTGGGGTCCAATCAAAGTACTTTTGTGACGTTTTCCCCCACGAAATTACCATTACTTTAATACTCATTGCAAACAGTATGAAATTACCTTTCACATGAATATTGTCAAGTTGATGGCAAAACAACACAAACACCATCAGAACGATATTGAACATGACCAAAAAACAAAAAAAAAATAATGTTTTTTTGCTAAAACGGCAAAAGTTGGGGTCCAATCAAAGTACTTTTGTGACGTTTTCCGACAAAAAACTTACGAACTTTCAATCGTCATTGCAAACAGTATGAAATTACCTTTCACATGAATATTGTCAAGTTGATGGCAAAACAACACAAACACCATCACAACGACTTTGAACTTGACTGAACAATCGAAAAAAATAATGTTTTTTTGCTAAAACGGCAAAAGTTGGGGTCCAATCAAAGTACTTTTGTGACGTTTTCCGACAAAAAACTCACGAACTTTCAATCGTCATTGCAAAGAGTATGAAATTACCTTTCACATGAATATTGTCAAGTTGATGGCAAAACAACACAAACACCATCAGAACGATTTTGAATACGACCGAAAAACGAAAAAAAAATAATGTTTTTTTGTCAAAACGGCAAAAGTTGGGGTCCAATCAAAGTAATATTACGACGTTTTCCCCCACAATATTGCCATTACTTTAATACTCATTGCAAACAGTATGAAATTACCTTTCACATGAGCATTGTCAAGTGTGTGGCAAACTGCTACAAACACCATCAGACCGACATTGAACGTGGCCGAAAAACCAAAAAAAGTTTTTGCGATTTTTGCTCAAACGTCAAAAACCGGGGTCCAATCAAAGTAATATTGCGAGGTTTTCCGACAAAAAACTCACGAACTTTCAATCGTCATTGCAAAGAGTATGAAATTACCTTTCACATGAATATCGTCAAGTTGATGGCAAAACAACACAAACACCATCAGAACGATATTGAACATGACCAAAAAACAAAAAAAATAATGTTTTTTTGCTAAAACGGCAAAAGTTGGGGTCCAATCAAAGTACTTTTGTGACGTTTTCCGACAAAAAACTCACGAACTTTCAATCATCATTGCAAACAGTATGAAATTACCTTTCACATGATCATTGTCAAGTTGATGGCAAAACAACACAAACACCATCACAACGACTTTGAATACGACCGAAAAACGAAAAAAAAATAATGTTTTTTTGCCAAATCGGCAAAAGTTGGGGTCCAATCAAAGTACTTTTGTGACGTTTTCCACCACAATATTGACATTAGTTTAATACTAATTGCAAAGAGTATGAAATTACCTTTCTTTTGAATATTGTCAAGTTGATGGCAAAACAACGCTAACACCATCAGAACGACTTTGAACTTGACTGAGAAGCCAAAATGAATTTAATGTTTTTTTGCTAAAACGGCAAAAGTTGGGGTCTATTAAAAGTACTTTTGTGACGTTTTCCCCCACAATATTGTGATTGGTTTAATACTTATTGCGAATCATAATCAAAATCAAATCTTCATTATACTTGCGATATTTCACCGAAGCGTGTAACGAGTGGCGGTGCCCATTTCCGCGGCTTAGCGCCTGGGCTACACAGCTCCGAAGAAACGTCGTAATGGTGGCGAGCTGTTGGCGACACTGTGCCGATTTGACCGGTCCGGGAATCGAACCCCAGACTTCCTGCACCTAGAGCGTGCGTTTAGCAACTGAGCTAATTTCACATGATAATTGTCAAGTTGATGGCAAAACAACACGAACGCCATCAGAACGACTTTGAACTTGACCGAAAAACGAAAAGAAATTTTGTTTTTTCGCTAAAACGGCAAAAGTTGGGGTCCAATCAAAGTACTATTGCGACGTTTTCCCTCACGATATTGCCATTACTTTAATAATCATTCCATAGAGTATGAAATTACTTTTCATTTGATGATTGTTTAGTGTGTAGCAAATTGCTACAAACACCATCAGAACGACTTTGAACTTGGCCGAAAAACCAAAAAAAAAACTATGCGTTTTTTGTTGAAACGTCAAAAACCGGGGTCCAATCAAAGTACTTTTGCGACGTTTTCCGACAAAAAACTCACAAACTTTCAATACTCATTGCAAAGAGTATGAAATTACTTTTCACATGACCATTGTCAAGTTGATGGCAAAACAACACAAACATCATCAGAACGACTTTGAACTTGACCAAAGCCGGCAAGTTCGCTTGTTGTGTCGTTGTGTAAGGCGCTATACAGGAATTTACCATTTAAATGTGACAGACGGAGGGCCGGCAACTTCTAAAACCAGCTGGTATAGCGCCCCGTCGCTTTTTCGTAATAGGAGAATAAAACTTTATGTCTGTTCATAAGGTGTAAATGATTTTGAATATCTTTATTTTTTAATAAATGAATTTAAATTCAAAATTAATTGGATCCAACTCTGTATGGGCCTCCATTTTTAAGTCCTACGCGCACTTTCGCACACACTGTATTTTTTATAACATTATTACGCAGTTTATGACGTTATTTAAAAGAAACCGATAGCGAAGACTCTGAAAATTGAACAATAGATTATGAGCGCAAAAAAACCCATTCAACGCAATTCGCAAAAGCAAAATTTCGTTTTTGAATTGATGCAACTTTGCGTCCGTTAAGACCTTTTGGGCAGCGTACCTTCTTCGATTGGGGGGTTTAGGAGGCGGCAAATACGGCTCTGAGTCTAGCAGCCACCCATGAGTTTACCGTATATGCTCGTTTTACCGCCCGATCTTAATTAAAGACCCGTTTGAAAAGCTGGCCGGGTGAACAGAACATAAAAATAAATAAGGGCCCGTGCTTAAATAAGGGCCTAAATAAAATAAGGGTCCGCCCGAGGTAAAAATGCTGATTTTTCAGTGGTAGAGAACGCTACGAAATAAGAAGCGCTTTTGTCACACCGCTGTTAAATTTTAAGCGCTGGTAGATGAGAAGATAGATAACAGATAGCATTAATTACGTAACACAAAGCAGACTTTCCTGCCAAAAGCGAAGAACTGATAGTATAAAAGGCTGCCATTTGTCTACCAATCATTCATTCAGAATATTGAACCCCACATGATGGCCGATGACAGAAAAAATTTTGTGCACAATTTTACTTTGAAAGTAACAAGCGCCCGTGCTTGAATAAGGGCCCGTTTGAATAAAGGCTAGGTAGTGAGTTTGGTTGAAAAAAATAAGGGCCCGGGCTACAAAACGAGCAAATACGGTAGTCATCTCACTGCTACAGGGATTTAGCATACTACCCTACTCCAGTAGTCTGCTTGTTGTGTGCCTTATTTTAAAGTAGTGCAATGTACATGCAGTAACCATTAACTTCATATCGGTAAACGCATGAATGCTCACAATTTAAAAAATACGATTTTTAATTAGGATTTACAATAGAGATGTCTCACGAAGTTTACAATCGAAGGAATATCTTAAAATTTCGGTCGCGCATTACGAAGATTATGAGAGGAGGTATACATAACGAAATATGCTTCAATTCACTTCCAAACACTTAATCTAATGATTTTTTAAAAAAAGGTCGACACGACAAAAGGGGAAACCGAAGTATATGTCTTCCCAGGGGCCCTGATCATGACCCCGCAGCAAAGATATTGCTCACAATTGTGGTCAACTCGGCAGATTTTCGCGAAGCCAAACACAGTAGGCCTACTACTACCTGTCGTTCCATTTGCGAATTTTTGGCTATTAAAATAAAAAATATTTTTGTAGTCGAACTAATCAATCAATCAAACAAGTTTATTTCATGCTAGAACGCAAAAGCGCATTTTCGCCAACAAGTGAAAGTACCACAATAACAAAACGTAAGTTTAAACAGTAAATATGAAACAAAAAGTTAAGGTTTGGATAAAATAGAAGCATGCTTATTGCTTAAAGGGAAACTGAAGTGCAAAAATATTTTTTTACTAAAGGTATTAAAAAACTCGATAAAGTCAAAAATGACATTAAAAGTTTTTAAATGCTTTTAGTTAACAAAAAATCGGCGTTCAAAATTTAATGTGATTTCTCATGAGTGTACAGTATATATTTCACGCATTGATGTGTAAAAAAGTTGCGACGACAGTGTTCGACAGCCGAAATCTCTCTGTCTAACCAAAGGCCGAACATCGCGGCTGTAACTTTTTCAAGCATCAATGCGTAAAACGTACACTTATGAGAAATCGTATTAACTTTTAAACGCCGATTTTTCCTTAACTAAAAGCATTTAAACACTTTTAACAAGTTTATCATTTTTCAATTTGTCGTGTTTTTTATCACCTTTAGAAAAAAAATTTTGCACTTCAGTTCCCCTTTGATAATACAACTCCGTTGGCAAACTGGGCAAAGGAAAGTCGCGAAAGGACCGGACAGGTCTTCTATTCAAGCGACCACCTACTAATAAATTAAGTGTGATATGCTATATAGATCAGAAGTTAATAAAATTACGTAAGTTAATAAACACTTGATTATAAAGCAGAAAAAATTGCGAATTAAGTGAATAATTGCAAATTTATTTTTGTTTTAACCCACATTGAAAAATGGTGGTACACAACAGACAGAGCTCAATTGAAATGGTGATAATTAATGTGAAAGGTAATTTCATACTCTTTGCAATGACGATTGAAAGTTCGTGAGTTTTTTGTCGGAAAACGTCACAAAAGTACTTTGATTGGACCCCAACTTTTTCCGTTTTAGCAAAAAAAACATTATTTTTTTCGATTGTTCAGTCAAGTTCAGTGTCGTTGTGATGGTGTTTGAGTTGTTTTGCCATCAACTTGACAATATTCATGTGAAAGGTAATTTCATACTCTTTGCAATGAGTATTAAAGTAATGGTAATTTCGTGGGGGAAAACGTCGTAATATTACTCTGATTGGACCCCAACTTTTGCCGTTTTAACAAAAAAACATTATTTTTTTTTCGTTTTTTGGTCGTATTCAAAATCGTTCTGATGGTGTTTGTGTTGTTTTGCCATCAACTTGACAATGATCATGTGAAAGGTAATTTCATACTCTTAGCAATGACGATTGAAAGTTCGTGAGTTTTTTGTCGGAAAACGTCACAAAAGTACTTTGATTGGACCCCAACTTTTGCCGTTTTAACAAAAAAACAATATTTTTTTCGATTGTTCAATCAAGTTCAGTGTCGTTGTGATGGTGTTTGTGTTGTTTTGCCATCAACTTGACAATATTCATGTGAAAGGTAATTTCATACTCTTTGCAATGACGATTGAAAGTTCGTGAGTTTTTTGTCGCAAAACGTCGCAATATTACTTTGATTGGACCCCGGTTTTTGACGTTTGAGCAAAAATCACAAAAACTTTTTTTGGTGTTTCGGCCAAGTTCAGTGTCGTTCTGATGGTGTTTGTAGCAGTTTGCCACACACTTGACAATGATCATGTGAAAGGTAATTTCATACTGTTTGCAATGAGTATTAAACTAATGGTAATTTCGTGGGGGAAAACGTCGTAATATTACTTTGATTGGACCCCAACTTTTGCCGTTTTAGCAAAAAAACATTAATTTTTTTTTGTTTTTCGGTCGTATTCAAAATCGTTCTGATGGTGTTTGTGTTGTTTTGCCATCAACTTGACAATATTCATGTGAAAGGTAATTTCATACTCTTAGCAATGACGATTGAAAGTTTGTGAGTTTTTTGTCGGAAAACGTCGCAATATTATTTTGATTGGACCCCGGTTTTTGACGTTTCAGCAAAAATCACAAAAACTTTTTGGTGTTTCGGCCAAGTTCAAAGTCGTTGTGATGGTGTTTGTGTTGTTTTGCCATCAACTTGACAATATTCATGTGAAAGGTAATTTCATACTGTTTGCAATGATGATTGAAAGTTCGTGAGTTTTTTGTCGGAAAACGTCACAAAAGTACTTTGATTGGACCCCAACTTTTGCCGTTTTAGCAAAAAAACATTATTTTTTTTCGATTTTTCAGTCAAGTTCAGTGTCGTTTTGATGGTGTTTGTGTTGTTTTGCCATCAACTTGACAATATTCACGTGAAAGGTAATTTCATACTCTTTGCAATGACGATTGAAAGTTCGTGAGTTTTTTGTCGGAAAACGTCGCAAAAGTACTTTGATTGGACCCCAGTTTTTGCCGTTTTAGCAAAAAAACATTATTTTTTTCGATTGTTCAGTCAAGTTCAAAGTCGTTGTGATGGTGTTTGTGTTGTTTTGCCATCAACTTGACAATATTCATGTGAAAGGTAATTTCATACTGTTTGCAGTGACGATTGAAAGTTCGTGAGTTTTTTGTCGGAAAACCTCGCAATATTACTTTGATTGGACCCCGGTTTTTGACGTTTGAGCAAAAATCACAAAAACTTTTTTTGGTTTTTCGGCCAAGTTCAAAGTCGTTCTGATAGTGTTTGTAGCAGTTTGCCACACACTTGACAATGATCATGTGAAAGGTAATTTCATACTGTTTGCAATGAGTATTAAACTAATGGTAATTTTGTGGGGGAAAACGTCGTAATATTACTTTGATTGGACCCCAACTTTTGCCGTTTTAGCAAAAAAACATTAATTTTTTTTTGTTTTTCGGTCGTATTCAAAATCGTTGTGATGGTGTTTGTGTTGTTTTGCCATCAACTTGACAATATTCATGTGAAAGGTAATTTCATACTGTTTGCAATGACGATTGAAAGTTCGTGAGTTTTTTGTTGAAAAACGTCACAAAAGTACTTTGATTGGACCCCAACTTTTGCCGTTTTAGCAAAAAAACATTATTTTGTTTCGATTTTTCAGTCAAGTTCAAAGTCGTTGTGATGGTGTTTGTGTTGTTTTGCCATCAACTTGACAATATTCATGTGAAAGGTAATTTCATACTCTTTGCAATGACGATTGAAAGTTCGTGAGTTTTTTGTTGGAAAACGTCACAAAAGTACTTTGATTGGACCCCAACTTTTGCCGTTTTAGCAAAAAAACATTATTTTGTTTCGATTTTTCAGTCAAGTTCAATATCGTTCTGATGGTGTTTGTGTTGTTTTGCCATCAACTTGACAATATTCATGTGAAAGGTAATTTCATACTCTTTGCAATGACGATTGAAAGTTCGTGAGTTTTTTGTCGGAAAACGTCACAATATTACTTTGATTGGACCCCAACTTTTGCCGTTTTAGCAAAAAAACAATATTTTATTTCGATTTTTTAGGCATGTTCAGTATCGTTCTGATGGTGTTTGTGTTGTTTTGCCATCAACTTGACAATGATCATGTGAAAGGTAATTTCATACTCTTTGCAATGACGATTGAAAGTTCGTGAGTTTTTTGTCGGAAAACGTCGCAATGTTATTTTGATTGGACCCCGGTTTTTGACGTTTCAGGAAAATTCACAAAAACTTTTTTGGTGTTTCGGCCAAGTTCAAAGTCGTTCTGATGGTGTTTGTAGCAGTTTGCCACACACTTGACAATGATCATGTGAAAGGTAATTTCATACTCTTTGCAATGAGTATTAAAGTAATGGTAATTTCGTGGGGGAAAACGTCGCATTATTACTTTGATTGTATCCCAACTTTTGCCGTTTTAGCAAAAAAACATTATTTTTTTTTCGTTTTTCGGTCGTATTCAAAATCGTTCTGATGGTGATTGTGTTGTTTTGCCATCAACTTGACAATATTTATGTGAAAGGTAATTTCATACTCTTTGCAATGATGATTGAAAGTTCGTGAGTTTTTTGTCGGAAAACGTCACAAAAGTACTTTGATTGGACCCCAACTTTTGCCGTTTTGGCAAAAAAACATTATTTTTTTCGATTTTTCTGTCAAGTTCAAAGTCGTTGTGATGGTGTTTGTGTTGTTTTGCCATCAACTTGACAATATTCATGTGAAAGGTGATTTGCTCTAGATTTAACAATACATAAGGTAAAAAGTAATTTCATGTTTTTCAGGATGATTTTTTTGGAAATGTTGATTTCGTTGGGGAATATGTAACAGTATTACTATTTTTGGACGTTTCATCTTATTTTTAGTAGCGTGCATGCTTAATCGCTTTAATGAGCTTGTATTGCGGTTCAAGTTCAGACAGTTATTTTTAGACTGGATGAGCTTGCCGTTTGTGCATGCTTAATTGAGCCTGTATTGCGGTTCAATTTCAGACAGTTATTAATAGACAGGATGCGCTTGCCGTTTTTTAATTTTGCATACGGCACGTTTGCGCTTGCCGCTCGTTAGTTTTGCACACGACACGCTTTTTTTCTTTTTTTTTCGATTCTCTCGTTTATTCTGCCAGAATTATAGTGGTCCTCCTGCGCTGGAACGTTGGGTTGTCCAGCCTTGATAGCCGTTGAAAACAATCGGTTCATGACATCACAACACGGCTCCAGCTTTAACAATACCCATTAACTTTGTCCTGGCTTGCATTTTGTGTTAGTCGTTGGTTCAAGCGCAACCCACCAGTAAAGTTTGACTACCGGAATTATTGCATCACAATGAAAGTTTCTCGAGATTAATCAGCTAGTTGGATAGCATAGAAAAACATCACAGCAATTTCGGCAAACTCTGCATAAAAAAAGGCGGATCGTTTCAAAAAGAGAGGTTTTTATTTTTTTGTAAATCGTCGATGGGGGGAGGTTGTGACCCCCCAAACCCCTCCCCCGTGCGTAGGCCACTGTTTATATGCCATTAGAGGAAACTCCTATTTATTTATTGCTTCACAGCAACCGAAATGACAAAAATGTGGTTCAAGCGACACATCGCAAAAGTTAATCTACCGCTACTGTTACATCACAATCAAAATATCTCGAGATTAAATAAGAAAGTTAAATGAAACAGACGAAACGTTGGAAATTTTTGCAAGCTCAAAGGAAGGGCGAACAAAAGGCGTATCATTTTAAAAAAGATAAGTTTTCACTGCATCTTCAATCGACAGGGGGGGTTGACCCCCGAACCCCACCCCCCCCCCGTGCGTACGCCACTGGACCTGTTGGTACAATTGAAGCTAGGCTTATTCGATATCTATCGATACTGTACATGTAGGCCTACGTGGGAGATTTATTTAAAAGCAATACCACAGGACAGGTCCCCGTTCGTGCTCGGTGTGATTATTGCAATAATTTTGTAATCGTCGTTGTTGGTGGCCTGGTGTAAAAACGTTGATTTCACGTCAGCCAGGTTTATTGTTTTGCCTACTTCGTTGTTTGTCATTTTGTGAAACGTTTCATAATTACTACTTCTACTCAGCAGTGGCGCCGCCAGGAAAAAACATTGGGGGGCGAAATGACGTCATAACTTGTGATTTTTGCAGAGCTACACGAAAACATGAATAAGACGATAGACGCATTAGCTTTGCGTAGGTGCAGTTTATTCGGTATTCCTAAAGTAACCTGTCACACTTCTCACTATAATTTTTTATATTCCTAAATTTTTCATCAAACCAACGTTCCAACGTTTGCAACTTCATGACAAAAGTGAACAAAATCGCAAAAACTGCTAGATTTCCTGGTACCTTAAGTATACAAAGCTCTTAGAGCTCTATTATGATGTCACAGTTAAATTTTCTCCAATTTTAACACAAACTTCAGGGCAAATAACAGCGAAATATCAAATTAGAATTACAGTAGCTAGCTTCCCCTAAGATCAGCAAAAATTAAAAAAAAAGTGGGGGTATAATTTCCACATTTTTTTCAATGCGGTTATCCGGAAAATTTGCTATCCGGCACATCCCGAGCTGCAAATAACGAAATAAAAAAAAAATTATACAAAAATTCCCCAACGCCAGAGCTGGGCAAACTTCGGGCCGCTTTCAGATCTTTTTTTTGCTCTTCACCGATTTTCAGTGGAAAAATAGTAGATCTGCGGACGTGTAGACCTTTTTCATTTTTGCTCATCAATGCTTTGTGGGGGCAATTTGGACCCACACTTTTCAAAAAGTGGCGATCGTGTAAAAAAGGTTGAAGACCGCTGGTTTAGACTATAATTTATTTCTGTGTCATTGGATCAAAGTAAAACTATAAACCTGCAAGTTCTGAGAAAAATGTAAATTTTGACTCATCTAAAAGTTCTGAGTATGCTGCTACTGATACACCAACCTCTGCTGAAAGTGGCATTAAAAATGAAAACATGCTCCTTCAATGCAATGATGAATTTCACACAGCAAGAACCTTTGCAACATCTTTTCGCGTATAGGCCCTAAGCTCTTTTACGTCCTTATTATTGTTCGATAGTAGCAACGTAGCCAGATAAACAAGGGTGTGACAAACTTTTCTGCTCTCCAGGGCAAGTTTCTGATAATGATACTCCTTAGTTATACCTAGCTTCATAACTAATGCAGGAGATCAACAGAAGATGCTGTTGCCATACATGAGAATGCTTGTTTTAATGAGCGTGCCGCTGTCGCCTTGTTGATATAGTTAGTTAGTTAGTTAGTTAGTTGGCTGCATATTTATCCTCCTATCACGAGAAAGCGATCAATGCGCTATACGAGCTCGCTTAGGAGTTGCCAGCCATCTGTCTACCACACCAAGATGGGGGAATCCCGCTAAGTGCCTTTCCCAACGACACAACAAGTAAACTTGCCGGCTTGTTCTCCACACTGTCCCTTCAATGCTGAGCGTCAAGCAGGGAAGCTGTGAATACCAATTTTAAAGTCATTGGTTAGACCCGACTCGAAATCAAACCCGAGTCTACAGCTCAAGAGACAGACGCTCTATACCACTCGGCCATCTGAGCTGTTTAAAATAAATAATATAACCCAAGTGTTCGCTTGCAATAACAAAATTCGCGCGTGACTACAACTCAGATCTTACACTAGCAAGAGATGCGACAAAAAGCTTGATAAGGTTTTAATTTCGTGGCTTTGCAAAGACGTAAACCAAAACAAAAGTTAATTTTGAAGAAAAAAATTCTTTTGAAAAGTACCGAAAATTGGTACCGAGTAACGATATCGTGGTTACTTTTTCGAAAATGTACCGTTATCGGTACCGGCGATACTTTTTTAGTAAAGTATCGATACCGAATCGTCGTTACTTTTAAAGTACCGAGTGCCCAGCTCTGGCCGCGGGGATGGGCCCCGCTACTCGTTACACGCTTCGTAATTCTTTCAACAGAGTGATTAATGCGTGATAATGCACCTCATGCCTTGCCAAACGTAACATGATAGAACGAGGCTGATGATAGAAGAAACGAAGCATGTGAAAAAGAGCCGCATGAAACTGGGCAAAGAGCCGCGGGTTGGCCACCCCTGCTCCAAACCACTACGCCACGCTGCCGACTGGAATCCTGGTCCTGGTTAGCTCTGGTGCTTATATCCAAAATTGGATAAAAATTCGTGCGACAAAAGAACGCATGAACACCAGTGATCGCATTCACTGTAAAAAAGCTTTTAGGCATGCTTTTAGGAATGCTGGGAAGGAGAACGGCCATCAGCATTGTCGCTAGGTGTCACCGTGGAAATAATGGTGAATTCAATTTTTAATTTGGTGAAATACCCTCTTTCGAAACTAGTTTCGGTTTGTAATCGTATACTGTGCTTTTCTCCTTTTCGAGGACCTGTTTGCTGTGGTTGGGTGTTGAGTGGATTTTCGTTTCATCACATGACGTAAAACTTAAGTATTTAATTGTCGGTTTGCTTGCTTAGGTGTACTTTGCAAATTTAGTCAGAGTTCGAGTATTGAATCATGTTAGCAATGAATTTTGTTGTAAAGATTCTTAAATTTGCATTTTATGATCAAGCCAGGTAGCCTACCTGTTTGCATGAATTACTGGCATTTGTACTTGCATTGAAGATTACCCTAACCACTAACGCGCATGTGAAAATGGGTACTGGTAAGTAATTGTGTTAACTTCTTTAGTTCGGTCAAATTCAGTCAGAGTTTCAAAGTTGACTCATGTTAGCAATGAATTTTGTTGGTAAGATTGTTGAATTTGCATTTTATGATCAAGCCACTGAGCCAGGTAGCCTACCTATTTGCACCAGTTTTGATACTTATCAGTTACATTGAAGATTACCCTAACGCATGTGTGAAAATGGGTACTGGTAAGTAACTCTGTTAACGTCTTTAGTTCCTTAGTGAAGTGCAGAGTGAACTCCTGAAAGATTCATTGTTAATACCAGTGATAGGCATGTGTGGTACCTGGGTACTGGTATCGATACCAGTATTTCTGCCACTTTCAATATTTCCAGTACCACCTGACCACTTTGGACCAAAGTTATGGACCATCGGCACCATATCTGCTTAAAGCAGTAATATTATAGGCCTACATCAGGTGCCCCTGTACCGGTACTGACTTGCAGCTCTAATAATTATATCAAAGAATCACTTTATGGTGCTAAACTAAAGGATTGTCATTGTTTTAGTTTCAAAAGAAATTTGTTTTGTATTAGTTTAATTAACCTGTTAGCTGTACAGTGTACAACTACAGTAGTTTAGCTTACCTGACTGGAGAACTGGTCTAGCAGAATCATTCCATGCCAACTGAGCAAATTTTTTTTTAACTACCGTTACACAATATGTGTTATGTGTTTTAATGAAATTTGGCACACTTGTAGATCTGTAGATCTCACTGAAATACTAAGAATGCAAAAAATTTTTTTGAAAAACTCCCAATTATTAGCAGAGTTATGACTGTTTAAACAAAACGTCATTTTTGCCTGTTCTGCTTCTTCACACATGCTTAAAACTTTAATTTCTTTACCTGTAGCATAGGAGACTGCTGAAAATTGCTAGTCAGGGGTTTTAAGACCCAAGGAATCCAAAAACCTGAAAATGTAGCTTACAAGTGATAAGAGAATGGCTTTATGGCATAACTGAGCTTTCGATTTGTTTCTTACCAGTATGCTGCAAATTTTTGGACATTCAACTTCGAGAGGGAATAAGAAATAAGTATATATAAAATTTAAAAGCTGAAATTCACAAATTTAATTCTCGTACCAATGCTCTTTCATCTTATATCAAGAAGTTCAATTAATTTTGATGTCTACCAAAAAAAAACACATTTCTGATAATGTGACATACGGTATATAATTTTTTCCAAAAGATGGCGTCGAATCAGTTTTAGGTAAAAAGCAAAGCAACACAATAACAGTAAAAAGCTGGTGAGGAAAAAGAAAACACAATTGTTGCAAATGTACCATACAGAGATTCCATTTCAAGAAAAATCACCTACACAAAATACTCAGCAGTTGCTTTTAGGACAGGGCATGAAAAACAACTAATCTACTTAATTTTAGTAATTAAGTCCAAACAAATATGACTACAAGAATGATCTAATATTAGCAAGAAATGCCAAATTCACTTGTACAATCAATCAAAAGTGCTCAACAGTCTTATTGTCTAGAACAAAACATATTCAATCAATTTGATCGCATTTATTGGCAGGCTCCGGCGGTTCGTTCTGCGGTTGTGCGATTGTTGGGGAGTCTTATTCGAATAGAATTCTATTTAAGCAGGATTCCCTGGTGGTTACGCAGGCGTGGTGCAAACTGTTGGAGTTTGTAGGTGCCTAATTATGAATTAATGTCATGTATTTTTGTAACTCTGCAATGAAAAATTCGATATGAATCTATCTTCAGCACTGAGGCTCCAACTTAATCGGTTATGTTTACTTCACTAAATTGGTTTATACTAGTAAATGGGCTGCTGCTTGACTCGAAGACCATTGGTCCCTTTGCAGCTGCCTGTTGCGTGTATCACTTGTTTTTTCATGTGCCATATGCTTACTATAATGTACCTTGTGATTGGAGCAACAAAATGAACGTTCTGTCTGTCCGACCAATCAACACTTTCTCAAATTACCACACCAGTCCAAGAATTTGTTTCTGTAGCAATCAACGATCTAGAGAAGTTGACAATGCATTCGTACATTGCCAAGTCGCAATCAAGCTATCTGAGACACCTGAAAGATGACATTGACTTACACGCAGTCAATCTTTTGGTGGATTTCGCCGAAAATTTTGCATTTACAGTCCAAAACGAAATAAAGTCTTATCACTGGAACTCGCTACATGCTACATTACATTCTGTTTGCATGTATTATCGTGTTTGTTGATGGCTACTTTCATTGCCATTCCTTTTGTATTGTATCTGATGGTATGTATCATGATGTATCATTGGTTCATCAAATGCAAAAAGAATGTATTCAGCATGTCAGAGGAAAGATACCGAATTTGACAAAAATAATAGATTTTTCAGAAGGCTATGCGGCCCAATGTAAAAACCGAAAAAATTTTTTGAGCTTATGCTATCACACAACAGATTTTAATGTTGCAGCAGAATGGACTTTTTTTGCCACCAGCCATGGAAATCTTTCTGTGATGGCATTGGCGGGACCATCAAGCAAATGGATACCAGGGCAAGTTTACAGCGACCTTATGATGATCAGATTCTGACATCAGTCCAATTGTTGGAATATTGCAGGGTTATTCATTTTCTTTTTATGTCTAAAGATGACATGTACCAGTTCGCATTGCCATGAGCCAACACTATCAGATTGCAGAAATACCCACACCAGGGCAGGAACCAGGAATTTCCACCATTTCATTTCATCAGGTGACAACACAACTTGCCTCAAAAGAGTTTCTTGGCAAGATCATTGCGATCCTGTGTTTCACTTTGGGCAAGAACAAAGCATCACGAGACCTACTTCCCACACCTGTGTGGCTTGTGCATACGATCGAAACTGGTGGATTGGGATGGTACTGTTGGTGAATCATAACGAGCATGATGCGGAAGTACAGTTCATGCATCCACATGAACCTGCAAGATCGTTTTTTGGCCTTTTGGGGAAGACGTTTGCCATGTTCCATACTCCCACATTTTGCTGAGCATTGACATGCCTTCAACATCAAGTGGACGGCGATATGGCATTTCAAGAAAAGATTTTGAAAGGATACAGTCAATAGTTTCCAAATGCTAAGTGGTATAGTTGATTATTTTTGCATAATGTGTTTCGAAATTTTCTTCATAATCTTTTTAAATTTTGATGTCGCACAATTGGCCTTAAGTCTTTTTTCTAAATTTTTGTAGGTTCGCTTGCAAAGTGCGAGGAATTAACAATCCTTTCGCAACATGTGGTTTGTCTCCATAAATTGTTCTGTAGCATATTGTGTAATTCTATCTTGGTATATCATGGCTTGCTTTACTTGGTTTGAATTATGAAATTTGGCAGATTCTTGATGTGAGAGCGAAGCTTTGCCTGATTACACCGTAATTTGAACTTAATGTTTTTTATTATTCAGATTGTTATAAGCATCCATCAGAAAATTCAACCGAAAATCTTTGGTAAAATCACAGAGCTTGTATGATCAGTTAGCTTATGCACAATGTACTACCGCTCTGTATTTCAAAGTAGTATCAGTTAATCTATTGACATCAGTGCTGGGCAGTGAGATTTAATATGCTCCAGTCAAGTTCATTTCAAATGTAAAATCGTTTGCGTGCAAATGTAGCCTTAAATATGAACACACCTGAGTATTTTGTGCAGGTGATTTTTTCTTAAAATGGAATCTCTGTATGGTATATTTGCAACAGTTGTGTTTTCTTTTTCCTGACCAGCTTTTTATTGTTTTTGTGTTGTTTCGCTTTTTATTTAAAACTGATTCGGCGCCATTTTTTCAATTATTTAACATATATTTCCTAAAATTCATAGATGAAGAAATAAGAAATTTGGAAGAACTTTATCCGAACAGTCGATTGTTGCTTGTCTGCCAAAGTTGCTTTAAATTAAAGCCTTCTATTGTTGTTGAACTGAGTAAGTAAGCTTGCAGAATTTAACTGCTTTTTGTGATTAATATTGCTGAAAATGCATTGCAGGCAGTGTGGCACACATATTTAGAATATTTTTTTTTGATGTTGTTCAATTTTGCTTTCAGAATAAAATATAATTCTTTTCAGCATAAAAATTTTATGATAATCTTAGCATGCTGTAATTTTATCGAGCCGAATCCAACTTAAAAACATTAGTCAAATAAAAAAACAACAAATCTTCATTGTACCTGCGATATCATGCTGAAACGTGTAACAAGTGATGTGGCTCATCTACGCAACTTAGCACCTACCCAACATAGCTTCGAAGAAACATCATAGTGGTGGTGAGCTGTTGGCGACATTCCAATTTGACCAGCTGGGGAATCGAACCTTGGACCTCTCGCACTGACAGCAATGTGCTTAGCAGCTTAGCTAAAAACAAGTCAATGTGCTTGAGTCTTGTTTAGTAGCTTCATTGCTATAGCTGAAGAAATAAAAACAAACCAATCAACTTCACTTTGCTTCTTAAAATAATCGTACTTAAGATGAAAAGGAGTGTGTTGGTAGTCCGTGATTTCTTCTAAATTATTATAGTAGAAGCATTTTCTTTCCATTTTTAAGCAATACGATGCCCATGTATATAATTTGGTTTAGTTGAACACAACAGCAATATTTTGTAGCCTAAGGAAGTGCATTACTTACGCAATAATCATCTACAAAAGTGCATTACTTATGCAATAATCATTTACAAAAGTTTCATAACAGAAACAAGAAGGTTAGGTGAATAGTTAATTGTGATGCTGGGAGTATCCTCCTTAGTTTAAGTGGTTTTGATTAATTATTTTTCAATATGTTCTTGCATGAGTATAGATCAGTGGTTCTCAACCTAGGTCAGAGTGTAGATCAGTGATTCTCTTCTCAACCTGGTGGAGCGGAACCCCATTGAAACATTTCAGACACTCGGTGAAGTCCTGTGCATTAACGTAATTCTCACATACTTGAACCCGGCTTTAAATTGTAAGCTTGCAAAACCCCTGGACTGCGTTGGCTTAACGCTAGTTGAAAATCACTGGTCAAGATGAAAAGCAAGCAATAAAACTGTTATTCGCTTAAGCTATGTTTTCTCGCTTTTCGATGCTGTGATATTTTTTTTTGCTGTGTAGAAGAAAATACACCTTGCTCCTGGTGTTTCAAATCTAATTTGGAGGAAAATGTGCTTTTATTGTTGGAGACAACTAGCAACAACAATGTTGAGTATGATCTCATTCGAAAGTGCGGTATTCGGCCGAATACTCTTGTAACAGAATGCCAGTAAGTTTTATACAATTTTTGACCTGTTATAGTTGTTGCTCTTGAACAAATAAAATAGTGTTTTATGTTAACTTCATGTGGTTAACACTTGTGCTCATTTTTCCTGTTTTTATAAAGAAACGGTTGTGTAATGTGTAAGGAAATCTGAAACGGACTTAATATTTTTTTGTTAAACTCTGCTTGTATGACTTTTTTCCTTCAGTGGATGAAAATGGGTCTAGACCAGGTACAACCGAGTGTGGTTTTACTAGTTACTACTTTGGGTTAAGCTGTCACATACCAGTATGACTTTGTTTGACTTGAAGCACTGCGTAAAGTTAGGTTTTTTGTTATCAATAATAATTAAATGACAAAGCCATCCTTTTGCTAAAATTAATGTAAAAAACTTTTAAAAGTACGTAGATGACAATTTTCAAGTTACCGGTATTCTGTTTTGTTTTAACAGTGTGAGTTCTTGAAGCTTGAGGTTGTAACAGTAGTAAGTTTTTTGACATTTTAAACCGTAAATAAAGGTTCTTTTTTGAACAATGTGGTTTAGAAAAAACTTGGGTATAAAATGGAAACCCTGCCCCAATGGAGAAAATTGTCCACACGCTCATAACAAAATCGAATGGAAGATATGGAATTTAGAAAACAAGTACACGCTTGAAAGGAGTGAATTGGTCAGACGATTTCGAAACTCGACACCAAGAGACAGTAAGAACTACACTGCTGGAATTTATAGTAATGTGTTTTATTATGCTGTTAGTTTATATGGATGAAACAATTTGAAATGTTTTATTTTAATGTACATTTTCGTTGTTATTATTTGTTACTTCCTGTTTGTATTTTTTGATAAACATGTCTTTCCTAAACATATTTTTTTGTTTCAATTGTAAAATTGGTCCCTTTCATGGGTTTTATTTTGCAATCGCATTCATACTCAGAAAGACATGTTAGTAGCAAAAATTGCAAACATGGAATTTTTTATTTGATTTTTTATGATGCCTCAAAACAACTGCGAAATCTTGAAACGCAAAGATTATCCACTTTTAATTTGATTTTGATTAATTTGCTTATTGTCTGATTACCCACTGTTATCTTCCAGTAGAACATGCCATGTGTAAAACCTAGGATTTGATTTGAACGAGCTACCAAACCTGAAGACCTTGCTGAAATGCTAAGCAAACGCTGTGATCTTCTGGTCAAGCAGCTGTGCAATGTTTGAAGCATGTCACAATTCAAATTAAACGTGAATATTACAATGTTACAAACTATCGATCAGACAGCGACAAAGCTCTTTTCAAAGAGTCTCTTTCACGCATCAAATGCGTTGTCCTTTGAATATTTGATAGTGCAAAAAGCTTCTTTTTTTTTTAAATTTGAGTATCTCTGGATGAAAAAAGTGCGCGACTATTCAACGTGGAACAATTAGGCGTGAACGACAGGGCGTTGGGACGCCTAAACGTGGTCCTAGATCCCTGTCTTAGACCCCAGTTCTCTCGCGCATAGAAGTCTTATCTCAGCAGAAAAAGAGTTACTGTATGCGATTATTATCGAAGAAGTATTTAGCTATTTGCTTACAATGCTAGGGAACTTGCATAAAGGAGTTTTTCACTGCGTTGTGTGTTCAAAAAACCTTTCAACGGGAAAAGAATTTGCTGAACATTGCGAGTCAGATTTTCATAAATTGTGCATGCGCTCCGCTTCTGAACTCGTATGGAAGCATCGGCCTCTTCCCGAAACAGATCAACTCATCTTATGTGAACTGTAAGTAATGAGTGAATAATGGAATGATATGATAGGCATCAGTATGGAATGATATGATAGGAACTGTAAGTAATGAGTGAATAATGGAATGATATGATAATGAGTGAATAATGGAATGACATGATAGATTTTTGTTTGTGAGGTGCAGGTTTCATGCGAAAATAACGGGCTTGCTCAGCCCTATATGCACACATGATTACACCCATCACAATCTCCTCACAGCGGGCAAGTGACTGTTATTTTGAATTCGAGCCAGCTTCAAAGTGAAGCGAGTGACTTCACAAAGCGAGCCGCTTTTTCAATCGGTTCGGTTAAGGTTCGCAAGTACTCACATTCTTCGGTTCAGTTCGCTCTTTGGTTTTCGAAAAATACGGTTTGGGTTCGGTTAATGTTGACAAAAATAGCGTAAAACCGGTCTATAAAATTCCGGCTCGAATTTGGTTCAACTCACTGGTTGAATGTGCTTAGATTTCAATCTGGAACGTGTGAAGACGGAGAATCGTGTTCCTATGCTCATTCCGTTGAAGAGTTGGAAGAGTGGAAAAAACGCTGGAAATTAAACAAAGAAAAATTGAAGTAAGCTGTAATTTTGTTCAAATTTGTATTTATAATTAATCGCAAGTAGATGTTATTTTTGTAAGATGACATTACCATTATTGATAATATTGCAGTATACTTCCTTATCATTTGATTGTAATAATGTCTGTAAAGCGGGGACGTAGTCGAAGAAGGAGGTCTGGCGGCCACTGAACTTCTTTTCGACAAAGCCTAATCTGAAGCACGCTTAGTGTAATCCAAAGGCCTTTACGCACATAAATCTTAAGGTTTTGGGCCTCTTGTGATTTCGCTCTCCTGAATTTTCTGCGGTATTACGCCGAAGCGTGTAACGCATGGCGGGGCCCATCTCCGCAGCTTAGCACCTGGGCAACACAGCTTCGAAAAACGTCGCTGCGGAAGTGGGCTCCGCCACTCGATTACACGCTTCGGCGTAGCGCCGCGAGTATAATGAAGATTTAATCTTTTTCTTAATTTTCTGCTGGACCGTCCCTGTTTTTGAAGAAGTGAACTTTTCTCTCAGATATGCAAGCGAGACTGGACTACTATCTTTTCAAGACTCGATTACGCAAGAATATGAAACTTCATCGTCTTGTGCCACCGTTGTAAGTACATTAAATGATATTTGTTGCCACCAATTCGACGTGATGCTACTAGGTATGGAGCGATTGGTAGCTATTGGAGATTTTGGTTGTTCGTTCATCACTGTATGCTGAATTGAATTTTTTTTTTTGACGCGGTTTGTAAACTAACGATTATTATTTTATGTCGAAGTCAAACTTGTCCTGCGTGTTTATTTTGATTGGTCTTGGCTGCGTCAGTGTGGCGCGCATCGTAATGTAAAACTAATCAGCATTTTTTTTTATAATTTCAACGACTGTTGGAAACTTTACACTTTGCTCCAGGAAATTAAAAACATGCACTTTGGGTTGAAAAAGTCCAAACTTGGCATTAGATTTTTTGAACTCGCTTAAAAAATCTATTTGAAATCGGTTTTGAATATTTGTTTGCTTTTAGAAGTTCTCAAAATATTAAAAACTATGAAATGTAACTGATACAGCTTCTCTTGAACATTATTGAATACTCCGATTAAAAATTCTAGGGAAATTTTGTCAATTACATATCAGAAGACTAGGGTAGCTATAAAACGTACTCAAAATAATGGAAATACAGTATAGCTATATTATTTTAGATTTTTTGTTTAAATTGTCTACCTGTGGCTGAATTTCACATTTGGTCAAAAACCGGTGTTATTTTTCGTCGGCAGTGACCTTTTCGCTAAGGGCATCTGAGCAATAAAAGAGGTTACTATCGGTCACCCATTGTATTGGTGTTTACCTGCGGCTTCGTAATTATTGTATTTTGCAGTCCAAACTGAACCGGAAAGTTTGGCTTTATTTCCCTTTTTGCACAAGGTACTCTACAACCGCTCAGATGGCGGAGTGGTAAAAGCGTCCGGCTCTAAAGCTGTGGACTCGAGTTTGATTTTAAGTCAATTCAAGACAATGACTTGAAAGTGGGTAGTCTCAGCTTTCCTGCTTGACGCTTAGCACTAAAGGTACTGTGTGAAGAACAAGCCGGCAAGTTTACTTTTTGTGCCTTTGGGAAAGACACTTAGCGGGGATTCCTCCATCTTGGTGTGTTAGACAGGTGGTTGTAACTCCTCAGTAGGGACATCTGTCCATTTCAAAATAAGTACATATTCTAGAATAATTCCGAATCTTTTTTTTTTCGAATCCAGAATTTCGAAACCTTAACCGAATCCTAAATCCACAAAATGGCCGTTAGTACTATTTTGATATCACTTTAGCACGCAACCGCTCGACTACTGCAAAACAAAACTAAAATCAACCATTTGTTTTATTTTAACGAATTTATAGCCAGCACAAGAACTACAGCACTATAAATTCGAAGCATATACACACGCAGTGGCGTAGTCATGGAGCTAACAACGGGCATGGCCCCTCTTAAAATTTAGAAACACACGAAAAAATACGGCTCCGGTATGTAATACAAGCGATGCATACTGCACTCATGGCCTCCCAGAGATTTCTTACGGCCTCCGATGAACACCGCATGATCACATGCACAGTTGCACACACGCACACACACACACACGAGGCCGAAAGAGAACCTGCGTTTATGCGCAACGTCTGAGAAGATATGCGCAACGCGCAATTTTTCTTCACAATTAAACCGAAACCTAAAAATGGAACCAGTTCCTTAGGATTCGATATTTTGAAATGGACATCCCTACTCCTAAGCGAGCTCGTTATAGCGCTTTGATCGCTTTCTCCTGATACGAGGATGAGTATACTAATACGCAACTAAAAAAGTAACGTGTCAAGTTTGACCAGTTTGGAATTTAACCAAAGCTTGCCACTTCGCAAAATCTTCGATTGAAAGGCAGTATCGGTGGCAAGTAAATTAAAAATGTCTTCTTTACAGTGGAAAGACCACATCTCTGGTGTGAGAGTAAAATCGAACTACAAATATTCTCAAAGGGTTGCGTATCAAAATGGTGATAACGTATTTGCATGGAGATTGAAGATCCATTGCTTTGATCCTACGGTTAGTTTTTTGCTGTTACAATAACCCATTTATTAGTGGTTAAACTGCCTAGGAAATAGTGCCGTATCCTAATGCTATAACAGCGCTGCTGATTAATTATATCGCATGTCTAACTGTTTTGAAACTCCTTTTTGCACCGCTAGTCTTAGCACGCGACTAGGCGCTGAGCAGAATGCTCTAAATACAATTGAAGCTTTTTTGATAATTCGGCCTAGTATGGAAACTAGTTTCACGTTCTCAAAGCAAAAATTCCATCAGTCTGGCCAAGCCTGTGTTATCTAAGAAAATTTCCTTTTCTTTGGTAAGATTTTTTGAATTTTGCGTTCAGTATTAGTTTATTGTGAAGTTATTTAGCTAGTACACAAGGTTTGGGTTCGAATGTCACCTTCTCATGCTTCACAGGAAAAATTGAATCATGCTTGCTTTATATCACCAAATGGTGGACGGAAAAAATTGTTTCGAATTTGTCGCTTCCGACGCGGAAAACGTTCCAAGCTTACTTCACATTTAAATTTTCGAGACATACGGGAAGATGAGTGCTCGCTTAATCTGTACGGTGGTGATGGAACTTACGAGGTAATATTTGCGCAACTTAGTAAACTCTGTGTGGAATTACAGCCATTGATTGAAAAGTTAGTAGATGCATGATTTAGAAGTCTTTGCTAGGTGACAATGCGTTTAAATTGCTACCATATGTGCATTTAGAAGCGGCTAGTTGGCGTATTGATTTAAGACATTTCTATCGGTGCGGGAGGTCTTAAGTTCGATTCTCGGGCCGGTCAAATTGGACGCTACCGCAACTTCTCGCCACCGCTGCGACGTTTCTGTGTTGCCCCGGCGCTGAGTCGCAAAGATGGAGTTCGCCACTCGTTGCGTGCTTCGGCGTAATATCGCGAGTGTAGTGAAGATTTGGTTTTTGCTAAACATTTAGACGTAGTATACCGCAAATGTAGTAGATATTTGAAATTTAAATTAAACTGATATGATTTTGCCTTTCGACCTGTTGTTCTTAAAAATATACAGCTCAAAGGGTGTCATTCGTTTAGATCTGTTCGCGGCCTTTAGACCATTTCTGATTTGACTAATGCTGCTCTTGACTAATATACTGTATCATCACATAATACAATTACATACAACGTCGTTTGACATGTTCGCAATGTTTTTTTAGCGGCAAGTTGGTCCTTGCTTACTGTAGACATAATAGCAATACTTTGAACCCTGTAAAGTGCCAAGGTGGCATTGCACATATGGTAGTAGTAGGACTAGAGAATTTTGACATGGTTCGGTATTTTGCTAGTTGCTGTTTATATTTTCACTGCTTCGCAACCGCTCAAATTTGTGCTCAACTCAAGATACTTAGGCATAATTTGAGTGTTGATTTTGATTGGTGAATACAAATTTTTGAGATAAGTCTAGCTTGAGCAATGATTTTAGTTACCGTAAGTGAAGTTTGAGCGGGCATGGTGAATACGACCCTAAGGCTGACACTATTTTCTTCAGTATATATGTGATCCATGGTTTATTTCTTTTGTACGCCGTAAATCCCGTCGTATATTCGTTAAAAATTTACTTCATCAGTGTATAAGAAATGCATTGACAATTTTATTTTAAAATTTTCTTTTAATGTATTGTGGGTTTCTCAATCTTCGCTTTACTGCACGAATCGTCCGTGGAACTGCAACGAAAAACTAGTGCATTGTGGTTGTAATACATGGTATGAGCATGATTGTCAATCACGAATTGAAATTTTCACAACTCTTGTTCAACTTGTATTATACTGAATTACTTTCGTTTGCCTGTTTTTTGTGCTGAATTATGAGTGAAATTTTAGTAGAAAATGGTATCTAGTAGTGTTTTCTACCGGGAAGCCGGGACGGGAAATTTCCCGGAAAATTTGGGGTTTTGAAATTTCCCGTTTTACGGGAAATTTAAGTCGGGATCCCGGTAAAAATTTTTTTACATTAGTAAGGATATCAGGGGTATTGATATCCATCATTCCGACGTAAAAAATACGCAAGTGTAAATTCAAATTTTTTTTGCTTACTGAAAGTAATTTTTTTAAATTCGCAAAAGTTTTTGAGACGAAATGCTTGTTGGATCAAAATGTTTTGCTCAATATGTCGAAAAAATTGAAAAACTCAGTTAAGTTTGTCAAAACAACATCACAAAATGCTAAAAATTCGATCTGAAATTCTGAAAAAGAAAAAATGGCGAAACAATCAAGCTTGAGAAAAATTCCCGGAAAAATTTTTCTGGAATTTTTTGGGAAATCCCGACCGGGAAAAAGAGAAATCGTAGTATCTGGAATGTTTTCATAGCGCTTGAAATTTGTAAGTTAAAATTAGTCCACGGTATGACCTAGCGGTTCCGCGCATAGGTTGCCGATTCTACGTGACGGGTTCAATTCTTGGTTGAAGCCTATCGTATTTAGCATATATGTACTATTATACTTGGTGCCTTTTGGTTCGAAGAGCACAAGCTCACTTCGCAGTCGCCCTAAGTTGCAGTTGAATTTTCGATATAATTTGGGTAAATTAAAAATGATTTTTTTTTTCATGATGTAGGTGAAATTTTTGGCTTCAAGTTATGGTTCGTATGATAGTAGTTTGGTGCTTGAGTTTCGCAATTCTCCCCGTCCTGCCCTCAAGATTGACTTTCACGTTGAGGTCATTTCAGTTCGTAGTTGTTGGGATCTTCTGTTGCTACCAAATCGCGAGAAAGAAGAAATTGTTTCGTGGGAAGCTAAAAAGTAAGTTAAAAGAAAGGTCTCGTCAGCCTTGCTGCGCACAGCCAATTCAGGCTAGGTTCATTCCAGACTGTGAGTCTAGCCTGGACTGGCTCGGCGTAGCAAGACTGACGAGACTTTTGCTGCAGTCAAAGCACTGATTTGTCCCTTCAACTTTATCATCGAAGCTAAATTTTTTTTTACTCGCTGGTTCTTTGCTGAGATCACTTTCTTTACAATTTGAGTGACTGTGCTTGATACAAATGTAACAAAAATGCAAATGGTTCTTTATTTCAATCGATGAATTTTGTATATGCTTGAGAGATAGACCAGAGCCGATATGATAGCCCAGTGGTATACTGCTTGTATTTGCTAATCATTGCCACGCCGAATTATGGGCTAAGGTGTTTGCCCGCTTCAAGTGTCTATTACTCTGCATTGAGTAACTGTATGAGCTTGCTAATGCAAGGAGAAAATTGCAAGCACTGAAGGCGTTTTGATCAGCAAGCAACAGACGGCAACGCGACGGAGACAAGGGAAAAACGTCATCGTTATTACTAGAAGCAGCACATCAAAGTTTCGCGTGGTCAGTACACGGTGAAAAAACCAAGGTGGCACGAAAACTTGCTACTGGCTTGTGCTGATAAAAGCTCTATAAGGCTGGTCGCCCGCTTAATGTTATTGATGCTACACAAGCAATCCGATAATTACAGTTTTTGAAAAGAAGACTTCAGTTGCTGTAATCTTGTCAGTCTAGAATTAATTTTCCAACAGAGAAATTATCCGATGGGAGGAAGAGAATGAAAACGATTACAGCAAAGCTCTTCAAACGATTTCTAAAAAGTATAAAAATCCGGATGTATCCTTGGAATACACGGCTGAGAGACTGGGAAAATCCGTGAAGCATTTTGATCCTCATGAGCTTTCATTAAAGGACTATGTTAAGGAAATGCACAACTTTTTGTACCGAGAAGAAAAAGCAAGAAGCAAGCGACTCGACAAGTTAGTAGCACATATTTTGTGGGCTGGGGTTTTAGTGAGCATTTTACATCCTTTGCTTGAGGAAGTAGCGTTGTTAATATTGTACCTAGCCCAAGTAGGTTATGCTTCCTACGCCAATCTTAATTTTTTATTTTGGAAAATGCATGCTAACAGATATAATTGGTGTAGTATCAAGTCACAGGTTAGCTTAAATTCCCAACCGCCTTGTTTTTTCTGGCTTTGGCCCCTGTTTCCACCGTTGTGCTCTAATGTGACAAACTAAAATACTTTTCAATGAACCTACGAAGATCGCTAACGTTGACATCGGTAAATCTGTTGTCATTCCGAAATGAAAAATATGACGATGAATGTGAGATTTATTATTTGATTGATTGCACCAAGACGTTGATGCTCTCTCGTTAAAGTGCCAACACTGCGGTCATTGTTAGAGTATTTTCTGTTTGGTTTAGATTGATTTTGTTTACTCTCGAAAGCGATTTGCTGGGATAGGTTTTACGAGAAATTGAAACTGGTCTCTCGGAAATGAAATTTGACACTTCTTGAAGGGCATTTAAAGTTGTTAATAGTTAATAATTGATAGTAAACTGCTTTTACAGAGTCCGGAGTTTTTACATGGTGTTTACCAACTGTTACAAATCAACAAAAAGTGGTACCTTGTTTTGTATGACGGGACAGCTCTACGCTATATTTGAATTACCTGTAAGCTTGAGCAGAGACACAGATGAAGGATTATTGATTTTGGACAGTTGTAAAAAAGTGAGTTGAACGATTGATCTTAAAACTAACCATCAAACAAATTTAAATGGCTGAAAAGATAGCGTCGAAATTTGACAGGATTTCTTTTGTTAGTGACTATGGTGTATTTCTCTGATGTTGTTTTTGTTATAAATATCAAAATCATTGGTATTTTGATAAACAATGACAGTAGAACAACTAACTCGGCCAAAGTTGTCTCAGTTTTCCGCTTGTGATTTCACGGAATACACGTAGCGCTGCTGCAGCCGGCGCTTGGCGTATCGGTTGAAAGCATCGTTATCGGTGCGGAAAGTCTTGGGTTGGATTCATAGGCCGGTCATATCAGACACAGTTACCCTGTCCACATGTCCAATTTACATCGGCTTTAAACCCAGATTGATGTGCCTTTGTCGCTCTGGACTTTCCGCATCACAATCAAATTTTTGAAGTCATAATTTAGAATAGTTATTATGACATCAATCCCACAGCAACAAGCTCAAATTGGACATGTGGACAAAGGTAAGTGTCGCCACTGCTGCTTTGTTTCTTCGGAGCTGTGTTGCCCAGACGCTAAGCCGCGGAGATGGGCCACGCCACTCGTTACACACTTCGGCGTCCTGCTGCGTGTATAATGAAGATCTTGATTTTATGCTCTATTGCGTTTAGGTTAATATTTCGCGGGTTTAATTCAGCTTACGGTTTTTGTGACGTTTTTAATTCGAGCCTGGCTCAACTGTAAAGAATTCCCGTCGAAGCCTCCTCACCGCCAAGTATATTTTTCCATTTGTAACTTTGCCTTTGTTATTTGTTGATGAATACCGCAAAGAAAGGTTGAAAGCGACCGAAACAGTTTTCCGTGTGGCAATTTGTGTAAAATCTCATTTTTCCTTCACGCAGGTTTTGGTTGGTAAAAGAAGAAAGCCTTCAAGCCCAGTGTATGAAGCTTTGATTACGGAAAAATTCATAGACCACATCGTCCTGCTGATGTCACCGAGGTAGATTTTAAATAAATTATCCTACTACCAAAAATTACCACGGAGTGTGTGATTTTGTTACGCAAATGTTATTAATTCAACACAATGCTTAAAAACTGCCTTGCTTACACCAGACAGCTTGTGGCGCAATATCTCAACGGACTGTTTGACATAGCAGTTTAAGATATTGCTCTCGGTGCGCAGAGTCCAGACTCTAGAGTTTGATTCTCTGCAGGTCAAACACACTGTTGCGACATAGTTTTGCCCACGGCTCGCCACCGCTGCGACGTGGTTTTGAGGTTTGAAGCTGTTCTGTCCCAGCGCTAAGGCGCAGGGGTTGGTCCCGTTACTCGTAAAGGTCCGTTCACACTAACTGAGACATTGTGCAGGTTTATGTTATTATGATATGACTTTGTGCGAATGTGATGTCATAATAAGACAAATCTGCACAATGTCTTAAAGGTCTCAACGTCTCAGTGGTGTGATCGCACCTTTACACGTTTCGGTGTGATAGCTCGGGTATAATGAAGTGTTGGTTTTATCTGTTCATGTGAATGCGTCCCAAGGCACTCATGTTTCAAAATGCTGCCATGCAAATTTTTTAACAGATGTGTCAAGGATTGGAGTTTAACTTCGGGAGAAGTTTTGGATGCTGTGATACAATTTCAGTTCGACCGCGAGAAATTTTGCCGTTGCCACTATGCGCTCGACCAGCTGCAAAAGAACAAGCAATTGAGTTTGGTGTGTCCGAATCCTAGCGATTGTTTCCTTGCGGATCGTACTTCGACCTTCAACAGTTTCTCTTCTGATCTTGATGCTGATCAGGTGGTTGCCTTTTAATGAATTTATTTGACGAGTTAGAGGCAGTGGAGATGCGCAAGGCGTATTTTCTAGTACAATTTTTTTTTTAACACCAGCCGCATGGCGTAGTAGTTAAAGACAAGGCTATGGGCGCGGAAGATCTGGTTTCGATTCCTAGGCCTGTCAAATCAAACACAGTTTTATCAACGACTCGCCGCCACTGCGACGTTTCTAAGAAGCTGTTGCCCGAGCGCTAAGGCGCGGAGATGGGCCTTATCACTTGTTATTTTGGCGTAATACTACGAGAATAATGAAAGTTTAATTTAAAGTTTTCGTACTGTCACTTATGCTAACTGTTGCGTTTTTGATCTTGTTCTTGCTTGATCGAAGTAGGCTGTTTGTTTCCTCGTTTCATATTCAATTGCTTTGTCAATTAAGCCTTGTTATTGGAGCGAAAGTTGTAATAATACCTTCTATTGAAATAAGAGCGAAGTCCATTTGTGTGACCCTTGTTTCTTTTGTTCGTACACACAGCACTACAAAGTGGGTTTTAATTTTCACCCTTGAAAGAATTTAAATGCTGCGTAGGCCCGCGTCTTTCAATTCTTCCGAGTCAATGAACCGATATTTTGAAAGTAGTAAACATTTTTTTGCTGGTCAGCAAGTGCGTGCCACTTTTTGCTGTGTAGGGCAGGTTTTTGAGAATGATGCCTTAAAGTGTCCTCTAATCCAGGTTTTAATACGCATTCCTCAAAAAATAATAAAATGCCTTCCACCCTTCTCTTCCGACCTCTACCGCGTGTTTCTCGGGACTCCCTCCTCTAGGCACGCCCCTTGTCTGGACGTAAATTAAACCCCGGTTTTCAGACTGTAAAGGGGGCATTGTTTTGACTCAGTAAAATTGAAGCAGTTTTAATCATGCTAGAGCATCGCAAGCTCACTATTCGCCTCTGAAAGCAGGGTGATTTACGGTTGAATATTTCACCATATATTTGAGCTTCGAAATCAGCTACTCCTGATGAGTCTTTGCAATGTGAAACCGCTTGTGGAATGATTTGCAACAAGTTTATTTATCAGCCCAACGCTTCCGAGCTAGCCCGAAAATGTATTAAATAAGTTGAGTAAAATAAAAAAAGCAACAATTTTTTTGAGTTAGTGAGCAAACAGCAACTAGAGCTTGTGTGATGAAATATTTTCGTGAAATTTTACTCAGCGTCAAAACGATTTGTTTCCAAACTTGATGCAAGAGAGCACACTTACTTACTCAAATGTTCACAGAAAAGAGTGCTCGCCTTTCTGGAGTCAAAAAATGTGCGCACAGGCAAAACACTGCCTTTGTTTTTGATGCAAGGCTCATTTGGAACTGGGAAAACTTACACAATTTGCAAATGCATCAAGTCTCTACTGCAGCATGACGCGAATGCAAAGATATTGATTTGTACCCATTCAAACAGGTAGGTCTATGGCCGTATTCATCCTGTCCACATGTCCATGTAAATGGTTCCAACGGCCCTCGGGCTGTCGACATCGCAGCCAATTTTTGATGTCATAATTAAAGCAAGTGATTATGATATCAAAATTGATTATAAAGCAAAAAGCCTATGCGGAATTTGGAACCATTCAAACTGGAAATGTGGACAGTGGACACTGGACAGGGAAAGTGTTTTCCGCTTTTGCTTCTAGGGCTGAAGTTCTGACACTGAGGTTACCGTGTTATTTGTGTGTGCTCAGCTCTTAGCGTGTGAAATTTTGGTTGTCGAAAGCCTGGTTATTGTTTTTTTTTGTTGGACCTAGGGTGCAATATGCGCTTCTCTTTTTTAGGCTTGCACTTGGTTAAGCTGAAGTGGTATAAAGCTATGCAAAAGTTTAAATGATTATTATTTGAATTAGATTGTTAATCAGTTTGCAAAGTGATTAGCCCAAACCCAGAATTGTCATTACAAAATGTTTTTCTCGGGTTCGATCGTCAGCTAGGTTTTGTTTATAACACTTGTGTGTCACTATTGTAAACCCGCCATGCAACTATGTATACATTCTATAGGTTGAAATAAGGTTTAATTGTTGCGCCACGTAGGCCCTACCTATTCCTATTGCCTCACAAACTCGGAACTCTATGAAGTAGGTGTATTTTTTTTATATGTAATGCTGAGTAACTTGCGTAGTCTTACGTACATTATGATGTATTCAGTGGGCTATAATAATGGAGGTCGTGGTCTATGACGTAATTCTTTTAGTGCTGCCGACCTTTACATTTTGAACAATTTCCGAGAAGTCAAACAATGGAAAAACAAAGTAATACGTGTGCTGTATCATGGACGCAATGTAAAATCAGTTCCACCGGTAAGACTTTTCTAGCTCTATCTGGTTTTTGAGTTTAAATTTGACAAAATGATAAGATGCCAACCGGTTGGCGTAGTGGTTATAGACACCGGGGGTTTGGGGTTTGATTCCCGAGCCGGTCAAATGGGACGCAGTGTCGTCAACGGCTTGTCACAGTCGCGACGTTTCTTCGGAGCTCTGTTGTCCAGGCGCTATACCGCGGAGATGGGCTTCACCACTCGTTGCGTGCTTCGGCGTAGTACCGCAGGTGTGATAAAATTTGATTTTTTTTTGAAAATCAATAAGATTTGTTACTCAATGAGAATGATTTGTCCAAAAGAAAACAGTATTGGCATTTCTTATTGTGCTTTTGAATACAAAAATGTTAAGATGACTGCACAGCGTTGGACTTACACCATTTTTAACCGATAGTTCGAACATGTTAGAATCTACTAGCTTAGTGTTTTTACAAAGACGTATTACGCACGTAGGTGCTTGGATAAAATTTTCCTAATCGCCATGCGATTTTTTCGACTTTTTAAGCAACAGTACATTTAAACAGATAACCTCACGCAAACCATTCTCATTATCATGCGCTATCTTTCACGTTGGGACAGCGTTAAAGATAAAAAAATCAATTCTTCATGTGACTCGTGGTATTGCGCCGAAGCATGCAATGAGCGGCGGAGCTCATCTACGGGATTAGCGCTTGGGCAACACGGCTACGAGGAAATGTAGCAGCGGTGGCGAGATAGCCTCTGTGTCGACGCTGTGTCTGATTTGACCAAGCCGGAATCGAGCTCTAGACCTACTGCACCAATAGCGGTATCAGTAACAACCACTCAAGCGAATGGTGCCAAAGAAGTGTGTGACGATCATTTGTCAAGTTTCAGCGGACCGGAGTCTGAAGTGAACTTGAATCTACCAATCAGAAAACGGGCACCTTTAAGCGATGCTTCGAGCATCGATTTTTCGATTGTGAAACCAGTACCTTATACCGGTTAGTTCGGTTGTTGAGACATTGTTATCGGTGCAGGAGGTCTAGAGTTCTAGTCCCGGGTCGGTCATATCAGACTCAGTGTCGCCAACGGCTCGCTACCTCTGCGACGTTTCTTCGAAACTGTGTTGTCCTGGCGCTAGGCCACGGAGATTGGCTCGGCCACTCGTTACACGCTTCGTGGCAATATCGCGAGTTTAATGAAGATTTCTTGGAAACCAACACCTGTGATTACGAATTCTCTCTTCCACGTTTAATGATCGATGCCGTTGCTTTTCAGACGGTCATGGAGTATTGCTTATTTGATGGCAAACAGTTTCTCTATCCAACTGCGCAAGATGTTGCTTCTCGTCAAGTTTTTATTGCTACTTTTGAAACTGCTCTCTGTCTTGGAAGTCTCGGCACTTCTTTAAAAGGATGCTTTACCCATATTTTTCTGGATGAAGTCGCCCAGGTAGATTGAGTTTACATACAATTCCACTGCTGAATTGGATTGATTTCGTTGCGAAATGACAGATGCCCCATGAATAAAGCGAGTTCCCCATGTTTCTTTGTCTGATTTTTGTGACTTTTTCAGTGGAATTTTTTTTTGCGTGAAGCAATTACTGTAATTTAGGAACATTGCGGCACAAGTTTATAGACTTAAAACCACGATTTTGTGGTTGTGGTCTCCATGAAAACGGCTCTCCAGTTTGTTTGTGCCTAACCTGTTTTTGATTCAGTTCTGCTAATATTTACCTCAAAAATACCACTTTTTTTAAAGGTAATGGAACCAGCCGCTATTATTCCATTAACGCTGGCCAACTCCGAAACAACTAAAGTTGTTATTGCTGGAGACCACAAGCAAATGACTGAGAAGGTATGTGACGTTTTGACGGCTGTTACAGGGTGTCTTCATCAGTTACTTTTCAAAAATTGATTAAGTTTCAATCACGAAAAAGCATATAAGACATGAACGAGCCCAGACTTGTTGAGTAGATGCCGCATTTCTCATTTGATTTCCCTTGTTACATGACAAAATAAATTGCGAAGCATTTTGTTTCTAGGTAGCTGCGATATAGCTCAGCTGCGCATAAAACTTAACACCTTGCATACAAGGCCAATTATAAACGCTACCATAACCTGTTTTTTACAGTTGCCTTTCGATTTTGGCCAAATTTCTGGTGTTAACTATTGCGAAGCGTGATTTGAATAACAGTTTATTATTCAGGCGTTAAACTGCTCTTTGTCACGTGATAAATAGTCACGCGATCAATTACATCATTGCATGAGTCATAATTTGACTTCAGTTGGGGTCATCGGTGGCTGCTAAATTCAAATAATAATGATGCCAAAGTAAATAGAATTTGCTGTCGATTAGCTAATTGTGTTTGCATTGCGACGAATACGAATAATATACAGCAAATGTCAAACATTCAATGCTATAGTGTGCGTGCAAACTGCTGAATGCTGTTCTGCCTTGGTAAAAAACTAAAGCAGCAAAATAATAACTGTAGGTGTATTTGCAATGCAATTCACTGTGAATTAGACAGCAAAGCAGTCTACGCTTATCGAGTTAATCAATTTGTTCTACAAAACCTTTGCTTTGTCGAGCCACCTGGGCTGCTGTCAGCTCAGATGGCCTAGTGGTAAAATCTTCCACCTCTGAAGCTGTGTACTCTTAATTTAATTCCGAGTCTGGTCAAACCAATGACTTGAAAGTTAAAATTTACAGCTTTCCTGCTTGACATTCAGCATTAGAAGGATAGTGTGGAAAACAAGCCGGCTAGTTTACTTGTGCTGTTAGGAAAGGCACTTAGTGGGATTCTCCCGTCTTAGTGTGGTAGACCGGTGGCTGGTAACTCCTAAGCGAACTCGTTATAGCCCTTTGATCGCTTTCTCATGACAGGAGGATAAATAAAAAATGTGCAAACAAACTGTCGGCTGTTTTACTGTGAAGTAACAGTTTAAATGAAAAATCACAGTTCCAGCATACTAACTAGTTAATCTTTAATGTTACCGCCATTTTCTAATCATTGAATGCTATTGCCTGCCTGTTAAAATGCAAAACTATTTCAAATTCTCGTAAAACATATAACAGCAAACAGTAAATTCTGTTTCGACCTTTTAGATTTCATCAATTAGTGTGACCGACGTATACTCGAAGCAGCTAATTTTTGTTACATCAGATTTACAGCAAGGAGAATGGAATGATCCAAAACGATTCAGATTTCACTTTGCTCTCTCGAATGTTTAAAATCTACTCACGGCAGCTTCAAAATATAAGAATGGATTACCCTGAAAGACATCAGCATGACTTCTTGGTTGCCTTGAGAAATAACTACAGGTTCAAATTAATTTAAGAAATCAAATTTTTATTATAGTCACGGTATTACGCCTAAGCTTATAGCAAGTAGCGGGGCTCATACCCGCGCCTTAGTGCCTGGGCAACACCACTCCGGAGAAACGTCGCAGCGGTGGCGAGCCGTTTGCGACACTGAGTCCAAATTGACGTGCGGGAGTCAAACCCCTGGGTTTTCGCTCTGATAGTGTATCTTTAGCCACTACTCCTACCGGGAGGTCTTGATTTGGATTTTATCGGTTGTGTTTTGGCCCTATTGTGTATTGCTATGTAGTGGTAGGAGTTTTGCTTCTGAATGCTGCAGAATATGTGTCTAGTGTCTGCATTAACATCACCAACTTTTGGAACCGTTGCTACAAAACAACGAGGCTCTTTTTCTGGCGCAAATTCCACATCCATGGCTGAACAGCTGGTACCAAACAAGCCCTAGTCTAATCCTAACTGTAGAAGAAAAGTGCAAAAAAGGCGTTTGTAAATTTTAAAAATGATTAATTATTATAGTTTACGTATATTTTTTTGCAAGGAGCAACTAATATGGATTCATTGTTTTAAAAAAAAAAAATCAGCCTATTGATTTTTTGAATTATAGAAAAAAAAATGCAAGAGATTGAGAGAGACTGCGAATTGAGCTAGCGTTTTTCGAGTCAGCAGCCACCCGTTATATGACAAATACCATCGTCTCCAGCCGAAATCGTACCTGTACTGCTCGCTTGTCGCCAACGAATAGTAACCGCTTATAGCCTTGAGAATCGTATAGCAATGTTTGATGTAATACATTTAATTTTAGATGTGCTCCCGAGATTTTGACTCTTATCCAGTCGCTTTTCTATAAGGAAGGATTATTGGAGGCGTGTTCTGGGCTCCGGCCTTTGCCTGGACTCAAACCTATTCAATTCCATGATATCCAAGGTTCTTTGGCCATAAGTATTTGTGTTTTTGCATACTTGTGCTCCTATCATGAGAAAGCGGTCAATGCCATGTAACGAGCTCGCTGAAAGAGCTGCCTGCCGTCTGTCTACCATTTTAAGATGGTGTAGTCCCGCTAAATGTCTCTTTCCCTACGGCACAACAAGTAAACTTGTCGGCTTGTTCTCCACACTGTCGCTTTAATGCGGTACGTCAAGCAAGGAAGCTGTGAATACCAATTTTAAAGTCACTGGTTTAAGCTGACTCGTAGCTAAATCAAGACTGCGGTTTGATTCTCAGTCATGTTACTTCAAAATCGGAGTCGATCTAGAATCTTACTGCTCCGGAGACGAACGCTTTATCTACTCGGCATTTTGAATTGTGTAAATTACATACTATGTGATGTACAAGAATTTGAGTTAAAGCTAATCAAGTTGAAATGATGCTAGAAATTTGTAAGCATGCTCCACAATAACTAATTTTGACCGAAATTTTTCTTACGCATCGGCAGGTCGGGGGTTTCATTCCTCGCCAGGTCAAATTGGACACAGTGTCGGTAACGTCTTGCCGCTTCTATAACGTTTCTTTGGATCTGTGTGGCCAAAGTGCTAAGCCACGGAGATGGACTCCGCCATTCGTTACACGATTCGGCGTAATGCCGTCAGTATGATTTGATTTTTTTGTTTTGTTTTACTCAAGCTTAGGTCCGAGTGTGACCAGACCTACAACGTCATCGAATAGAGTGAAACGAACATTTGAAGACTGGCACATTTTGTAGGTTTTGCAATTCACTTTATGCTTTTAGGTACTTGTGTTTCGAATGCTCTGACTGGAGGTTATTACAACGATAGCGAGGCTGCTTACATCGCTGATATGGTAGAGAACTTGCTCCGAACATATCCTTCTGATCTTCAAGAGACTGATATTGCAGTAGTAGCGTCGTATCAAGACCAGGTTAAATTTTTCACATTTTTAAAAAATTTTGGAAATGTTTTTCAGCAATTTTTTTAAAATGTGTTGATTTCATCATTTCATAGCGACTTTGGCCTTAACTTGGCCTAGTTGCAAACTTGCGTAACAGCTGCATAACGAATCTTTTAATAATGGCCCTAGCTTCTGGTTGTGCCGCCTTTTCTTTTATTATTCTGAGCTTTTGCCATTAAAATTTACTCTTGCAGCAAAACTAGAAGGCTGCAAGAAAAAAACAACTTTCTATTGTTTTTCATACTAATCAAGTTGAGGCAACGACGAAAATTTGACTGGTGTTTTACATGTCGGTGCGTTGTGTTGATAGCTTAAAAATTGTTGTTTTCATAGCCTAAAAGCCTAAATTTCGATAATGAGGGGTAGCTTTAGTTTGTTTTGCTTTTTTTACTGGTTAATTTTGTGCCAGAGTTCTTATTTTTTGTCATTTTAAGGTGCAATTCATTAGATCAAGACTGCGAAGACAAAAGAAGCTCCACCAAGTAAAAGTTGAAACTGTAAGAAACGTCCAAGGTATGATCTTCATTCAAGACATCTCTCATAATCGTACTAGGTTAAAGATTCTGGGTTCCATTCTTGGTGGAGCTGGTCGATTGCATTTAGACTGTGTTTTGGTAACTGCTGACTCGAAAAACAGAGCTGAATCACCTCGCAATCTTGACTGCTCGTTCAGTTTCTAATTATAAAAACTCAAATCTTCATTATACTCGCGGGATTACACCGATGCTCGTAACGAGTGGTGGAGGCTATCTACGCACTTAGCGCCTGGCTGACACAGTCCCGAAGAAACATTGCTACCGCGGCTGTTTGTTGGCAGCACTGTGTCCGATTTGACTGGCCAGAGAATTGAACCCCTTATCTACCGTGCCAATAGACATGTTTTAAAACTCGGCGACAACCGCCCGATTCTCCTTTTCTAACTTGTTGTGGTTTGCTATAGGGAAGCATTACGCATTATCATGAATAGCGCTAATGAATTAGCTTTTTGCGATTTCATAAATCAGTTAGCCTATGTGTTACCTTTCGCGTTTTTGGATCTGAAAGTGCCGGTTTGCTTCCTTGGCCCGGCTTCGGGAGAGATGACTCCTGGCTAGCGGTCATTCTTGGAGATCACCCCGAAAGTTTATGATGATGCTTGCATTAAGTTACTTTTCAGGACTTGAATACAAGATTGTGATTTTGAGTTGCGTTCACAAACGGGAAACAAAAGAACACACCGATGGTGAAAAATTCGGGCTGCTCTCCGATCGAGACGTCCTCAACACTGCATTTACACGCACAAAGTTGGCTATTATTGCCGTCGGACACGCTGTAACGCTCTGGACTCTCGGACAATGCGGCTTGATGTGGAACAGCTACATACGAGTATGTTGCAACGTTACTTTGAGCAACGGCAGCCACTTCTTCTAATTTCGCAAACTGCTCTTAGACTACACATTGTACACAAGCTACTTTTTAAGACCGAAGCTATATTCTTTTGCTTCCCCAGGTATTAGTTAGTCCGGAGCAGAAGCTAGCAGTGATGTTGCTCAGCTAGCTTCTGGCATCGTCATCCAATAGTAACAGATCCAGAGCAACATTGGTGTAAATATGAATACTTTTTTTTCTGACCATCATTTTTGTCGCCTTTTCTCTCTGCTCCCGACCTGGATGCCATTAGCAAATATCTGCTCCCGACCTGGAGGCCATTACGCTAATCGTTTTGTTGCCTCTTTTCCCTTTTCTTGAACCGTTGATGTATTTCTTTCATCTTATCATATTCATTATCGTGTTGGCGGTGCCGAATAAAAGACTGCTACTACATGATTTTAGCGTATTTCCTTGTCCACATCTGTGGGCTTTGCTCGAATCAGGTAAAAATTTTTTTTTTTCGTGGACTAATTTTTGCAAAGTCTTGGGCTCTTCTGGATGCGTCTGAAGAGGTGGCCTGCGTAAGTGGGCTTTTGCTAACAGTGAGCTTTCAGAAAGTTGTCCTCGGCCCGATCCACTTTGGCAGACCACCTCTTTAGGTGCGGCCAGAAAAGCCCAAAGCTCATGTTTTTGTTGCCATGGCTACAGGCAAATTGCTCCCTGTCTGCAATTATGTAATTACAGCATTGTTCGGGGGAAGGAGGCTTGTTTCCACTTGGTCGAACGGCTGCAAGTATCCAATTGGAAGCCACTATGAACAATTATTCGGACCTTAATCCTCATGCTCTTGAATTCAAACCAGGAGGACAACCTCTGCCGGCTCCATCTCCGAACCCTCAGGTGCGGAAGTTGTGCTTATTGTGGGGTTGTTTACATTATAATGGAAAAAAGCTTACCTTGTAATGCAAGGCTGACTGAAAGACCACCTTTTTGTCTATTTTTTTACTTTTGTTTACTCTCGTTCTTAAAGTATAGTGCAGTTAGTGCACGCATTTCATGTCGCATTAGTATACGTATTTCTTTAATTTTCCTCCCTGTAATTTATTCACTCAAGGACCTGTTTCACATGGAGACATTTCATTTTTTCGTATATTATTTAAATCGGTTTGTAGGCTCTATCTGCTGCCGCTCCAGCGCCTGCTGACAAGGAGGATGACTTGATGTTGGACGAAACACAGGAAGAGGTAAACATTCTTTTGAAGCAGACTGCGGGAAATTAGTCATTACCTCGATTGTATTCGTCTCGAACCAAGGGCGTTTTTTTTTTTTAAGCTACGTAATTGCTGCTCAGATTTTTATACTGGTGAATTACAAGCGTCATGGCAGATGTCGTTGTTGTGCATGAAACTCGCGAAGTCAGTTTCGACTAACTCCATGTGCTGTTTTCATGTTGAAAGCAACACTTTGTCAATGATGTGATTTTCTTTAAGTTTTAGAACTTTTTCATTTGTGCATATCTGGTACTCTATCAAGCGTGTATAAAGAAGAATGATTTTGTGAACGAATAGTTGAGTTGTAGTTTTGGAAAATTGATCTACCTGAATATTTTGCGATACACGAATGTTATAAATTATAATCTTTACGAATGTGCGAAATTATTTTCTCGAAAAATTAAACATATATTTTTTAAAGATTTTTAAGTGTTTATTTAATGCATAGGTCAAAGGTAATAACGTGGTAAGTGGTAGTAGGTGTAGTATTAGTGCTGTACTTGATTGTGTTGATGAATTGACACTTGCTCTACAAAATGTCCTAATGTTGTTGTTATTTTTGATAAAAAAGCTTTGTGTTTGTGAATGAGTCCAACATATTTTAAACTTCAAGGCACAGTCGTTTTGAAATTGTACTAAGATTTTGCATGTTAGATTATGAAGAGATAGCTACACAGAACACAGACTATAGAACGCTCTTAGAATTGTAGCTATTGTTTACTAAATTATTACTGCCATGGTAAAAAATAATTTAGTTTCTTAGATCGTGGTTGAAATTGCGAATTTAGTTCGTTTGTTTTGTTTATTAAAAGTAGGCTTTAATTAATTGTTACCCTATCACACTGTCAGTGATTCTCAGCCTTTTCCAAGACGTTGCCCCCTTGATTGTGACTTGACCGTGGTCCCTTGAGTGTAATTTTAAAAGTTCCTGGTCTACGAATGAAACTGTATTTATGCGTTCGTGGCTACCGAAAAGTTGCGAGTTCAAAACAAGGCCAAAATTATTAGAAGGTGGACTAGATCAGATTCCTGTTCTAGATTTCGTTTGCTATTGTCAAATAGTTCTGTCATTTTTTCGTGACAGGCAGCAAAATTAAGATAAAAACTGACTTGGCGTTACACATGAATTAAAATAACCGGCGGGATGACGTAGTCGTTAAAGACATCGCTATCGGCGCAAGAGGTCTTGGGTTCGATTCTCTAGCCAATCAAATCGAACACAGTGTCGCTAACGGCTCGCCATCGCTGCCACTTTTCTTCAAAGCTGTGTTGCTCATGTGCCAAGCTGCGGAGATTGGCCTCGCCACTCGTTACACGCTTTGGCGTAATACCGCGAGTATAATGAAGGATTTTTTTATTTCTTGGTATTTATTCTTGTTTTTTTCTTCCAGGAAGAGACTCTTCCCTTGCGAGATGACATTCTTGATGAAATTGTTCGAAATATTGTTGGAATCAAACCTGGTAACATTGTCATTAAAGTTGACAAATCTGGCAAGGAAATTGTTACAGAACAAGAAAGCTTTGATGACAGGTTAGCTGTGGTGTTTCTTTTTCAGCTGTTCGTATTTTAAGAGTACTTGGACTCGATATTTTAATAGGGCGTCACCCAGGGATGCGAACTAGGGTTTCCAATTTCCCGGACCTTTTGTGGTACTGGGAAAACGGGAAAAATTAAATGCAAAAATTCCCGGGATCATTACGTATTATAATTTCGATATTTTTGTATCTTTTCAAGTACTTCAGTAACTGTGAGTACAATCAGTAAAGCAAAAATGCAAGAAATCATGTATTTTTCATGTAATAACTGCGAAGGGATTCGTCACTCAGGCGGGAACGCAGTTTAGTAACCAACAATCCTGCAGCAGAAAAAGCACGTTCTGCTTCAACCGACGTCGGTGGAATGCTAAGTAAAACATTGAAAAGAAGCTCTAATTTAATCGGCCGTTTTTTGGTAGCTTCAAACACATTCATTTCTTGCTTGAGGATTTCTTGAAGTGTACATAGACTGGTCGCAACCACTCGTAAGGCAGACAACTTTTAATACAAATCGTGTTGTGTCGTCACAGTGCCCAAGAATATGCTATTCACAAGTTTTGCGCAAAACCAAACTAACGTTTGCGAAGGCCGAACAAAAATGTTTTGCAATTTGCTTTGTGTGACGGTGCTAAAAATACCGGGAATTTTTGTCAGAAAACCCGGGAAACAGGAAGCTAAAAACTTCATTAAATTCCGGGAATTCCCGGAATTGGGATCCCGGTTTTCAAACCCTAGTGCGAACTCTAGCAGTTTTATTTGAATTCAAGTGAGAGTTTACTAACAATACGCAAGCCCAGTTCAAGTTCCTTATTTTCATCAGTAATTTTCACCGAGTTCTGCTAAGTTCAAGTTGTTTTTATCGAGTTTCGGCTAAGTTAAAGCGTTTTTTGTTTAAGTTTAGAATAAGCTTGACTACTTTTTTCGAGATCGAGTTCAAGTTGAGGGATTTTTTTTGTCTTTCAAATGCAAGTTTGCGTTTAGGATTTTTGTTGTTTGAACTCGGCGAGGTCGAGTTGAAGTTCGCAGCCTTATCGCCATCATGTGCAGGTTTGAGCCTAGTGTTTTGGAGGTAATTTTTTTAAGTCTTGGAAGAAATACGTGTTGCTCGATAATGCGTGAAAAAGCGTTCGTATTGTACAAAGTGCTAATTTAATTGAAATTGAAAAAAAAAAGAAAAATGCAGCCACTTATTACAATTTTTTTACAACGTTTGAGCTGAAGTAATCAATCGAAAAATTGGCTTCAGCCTGAAATATTCGGGGGTTTACCCAGGCAATTTTCGGGAAATAGTTCGCTGTTTTGTAAAGTTTGCTGCTCTAAGGTTTTTGTTTATTTTCGGGCGTGATTTTGTAGAATACATATTGTTAAATATTTTCTCTGTTTAGTGACAGAAGTGTTGGATCAAATGAGGCGCACGGTGAATTTTCCCTTGACCACTTGCAAACAATGTTACACATCTATCCTCGTGAGTACAAGAAGTGTACGTTGCTTATCAAGAGATGGTACCTGGCCGATGCAGTGGTCCAAGACCCCGATGATGATGTTCAAGTGATTCGAATCAACACAAAGCGAAATCTGGGCCGTTCTTTCGATCGCGATGAAGTGGTTGTGCATATTGAAAAGAAGGTAATTAGTATAACACAGGTTGAAAAGTTTTGTAGCAAGCAAGAACATGACCTTATTCACTGTTAAAGGCAGTGCAGTTGTAACGTTGCTGACGCGATGGTATTCCTTGCCAAAAACATATCAAAGCAGTGATGAAGTTAATGGAAATTTCGAACAGTTTAAGACGAGCCATTAATTGTTATACATTGGACTTTTTAGATACAGGAAAAGGAGTCAGATAGCGTCGAAGAAAAGCTAGTATCGTATGGGAAAGTTGTGGGAATTCTGTCAAGGTATTTCGAAATAGCATTAAAATTTTCTAGACTTTTTCTCCATCTGCAGCTCTTCGCTGAGTGTGCAGTGTACTGCAACAATATACTTTTTTTGTTTAAATTCTTTTTCACGGTCAAATATTAGCGAGTATTATTTTATTAAATGGAGAATTCGATTGTGAAATTCTTGAAGCAGACTGCAAAGTGAGCTGCTGCTGCATTCTTCAAGTCAGTAAACACTTTGCAAACGGCTCCAGCGGAGAATTGATCCCATGACGCAGGGTCTGTATCTAGCGAGTTTAATAGGCCATATTCTTGAGAAGAGAATACGCAATATCAATTATCGTTGAATCGCACTTTTTTTTGGAAACTGCACGAATGAAAAAATCAACCATTTTTATTTAGGTATCGGGATCCTGCCGAAATCAAATTTATTTGTGTTCCCGATCTTTACAATCCAAACTTTATGTGTCCAATTGACAAAAAAGTCACCAAATTTGTCATTGAAGGGCGAGAAGGCATGCGTCGCAATAACTTGAAAATTCCAATTTGCGAGCTCAAAAAGAAAGGTAGCTATTCGATCGCGGAAAAAATTGAGTTCTCAATTGCATGTTTATTATTTATCCTCCTATTTCGATAAAGCGATCAAAACGCTATGACGATCTCGCTTAACAGTTGCCGGCCATCTGTCTACCAGACTAAGATGGGCAATCCGTTAAGTGGCTTTTCCAACGGCACAAGAAGTAAGCTTGTCGGCTTTTTCTCCACACTGTCCCTTTGGTGGTGAGCGCAAGTAGGGTAGCCGTAAATAGCAATTTTAAAGTCATTGATTTGGCTTGACTTTGAATCAAACCCGAGTTTACAGCTGCAGAAACGGACGCTCTAACCACTCGACCATCTGAGCTGTAAAATTCTTGTCTCTTCCGGCACGCTTTTGTTATTTGAAAAACTGTTTTTTGATAAAAAGGTGATAATATGCAATTCTTACTAATGATTATGTAAATCTGCCAATTTTTGAGCCTGTTTTCATTGTCTCGAGAAATGGTTCCATACCGCTGTTTTTAAGCCTTTTAAGCGATGTAAAATGTACTTTGAACGTTGCTTGTAAATTGCCTGATGTTGGTGTCTCTAAACTTTAAAGGTGGGGTTAGGACAAATTGGGTGGTTGGAAGCGGCTGTTTTTGCTTTTGATAGGATTACTTCTCTCTCCTGTTTATCGAAGGGGTTTTTCCTCATCATTTTCTTAACACAACAATTAAAGTTTAGAGCTAATCAGCGCAAAAACTTTTGAAAAATTAACTTGTAACGTGGATTTGTGTTTTCAGATGGGAAGGATAGTTTGGAGAAAGTAGAATCAGTCAGATATGACCGATTTTCGATGACGTTGGAAAAAAGTAAACATTTTGTCGTTCGTTTTATAAAATGGCCTCCTCTGTCCCTCTATCCTGTTGGTTACGTGTCTGAGGAAATTCAACCGAAAAACTTTGACAAATATTACACCCTTCTTCACGATGTCCCGTCGGAAACTCACAAGTAATTTAATATTGTAGTGCTGATCTGATAATTTCTCTATTTTTGTCCTACTGTCACGAGAAAGCGATGAAGGGAGGCGCAATATATAAAGGACGAATCCAGATTAGCTTAGGAGTTGCCTTTGTTTTCGAACATTTCGGTTGAGTTTTGCTTAAAACTGTCTTCTCTAATTTACTGCTTGTTAGATTCCACCGAGCAAAGATAGTTATCGTGACGCATCTTATTGAAGGACGCAACAATGAGACTTGATGGGAATTGAATCATGAACCTTGCTATCAAAAGTCGTTTTATCCTTAGCTTTGCATGGAATAGCAACCGGCCGGTTGGCGTAGTGGTAACGATATCACTGTCGGTGCGAAAGGTCTTGGGTTTGATTCCCGGGCCGCTCAAATCGGACAACGTTACCAACGGCTCGCCGCTGCTGCGACGTCTCTTCGAAGCTTGGTTGCGTAGGCGCTAAGCCGCGGAGATGGGCGTCGCCACTCGTTACTCGCTTCGACGCAATACCGCGAGTATGATATCTTTAATGAGTTAGTAGAGCCAATTTTTAAGTAACCTACTTTCTTTATTGAGAATTTTCTAGAATTTAACGAGATTTGCTAAAATTTAGAAAATCCGTTGACCGAAATGCTGCGACGCTTGCAAATCAACCTCTGAAAGAAGCTCGTCGCGATTTGAGCGACTTGTATGTGTTCACGATCGATCCAGAAGGCTCCACTGATCTCGATGATGCTATGAGCTTGGATAGATGCAAAGAACACGATAATTGCTGGAAGGTAAATGTAAGGCAAAGTTATTGCGTACTTGACATGATTCAGCAGCTAGTGTTAAGAGCGTCTGCCTCTACAGATGTAGACTCGGTTTGGTTTTGATTCGGGTCAAATCGATGACTTTAAAGTGATATTCACAGCTTCTCTGCTTGATTCTCAGCAGAGACAGTGTGGAGAACAAGCCGGCAAGGTTGCTTGTTCTGCCGTTGGTAAAGGCACTTGGCTGGATTTCCCCATCTTGGAGTGGTGGACAGGTAGTCGGTAACTACTAAGCAAGCTCGTTTTAGCGCATTGATCGTTTTATCATGATAGGAGGATAAATACTTAAATATGTTACTAAATGCAAATTCTTGCTGGCGTGGGCATTTGCTTCCACAAAGCAGAGTTAATAGCTAATCTGTTTTGATCAGCGAAATCTTTACGCAAACGTCAATCCTGTAAGATTAAATGAAGATGAAAAAGATCAGCGTTGAAAAAATTTAAAAAATCATTATGTGTATTAAAAAGATTTTGAAAAATAGCTGATGAAAAAGTGAAAGTACGATTTTTAGGAGGCATTAAGCTTTTGCAGACACGCCACAGGGACAGCGTAACGCTTGGCTTGCGCCAAATTTTCCCTTCATGTTGGTACTGTACTGTTTACCGACCACTTGAAACTCTGATATGATTCTTCAACCGTAGGTCGCGTAGCCTCCCATCGCATACCTGTGACAGCACTGGAATAGTTGTTCTACAATTTAGAAATTGTTGCTGGTGATGCAGGATTTTATTTTTCAGTAATATTTAGAACTTGAAGCAAGCCTTTAAGTTTTTTTAGATCGGGATTCACATAGCTGACGTTGCATCGGTTGTGCCTGCTGACAGTGACGTTGATCTGGAAGCGAAAAAACGCGCTACGTCATTTTACAGCGGAGGTTGGTCCTTTCAATTTTTTTCATTTGAAAATCAAATTATTGGAACAAATTCCCGGTTGGTGTAGTGGTAACAACATCACTATTGGTGCGAGAGAATCTGAGGTTCGCTTCCCGGGCCCGTCGAATTCGACACATTGTCGCCAATTCCTTGTTGCTTGTTTCGACGTAACACCGCGAGAATAATAAATATTTGGATCGACAACTGAGGGCAATATTTTGATTTGCGTCATGAAACACCCAAGTCAATAGTTTAATTGTTTTTTATCATAACATTGGCTTTGTTTTTTCTTTTATAACGTATTGACTGCATTTTCATTTTACCAGACGTCGATAGAAACAGAGATCGCAAAGTCGTTCACATGCTTCCTGATTGTCTGAGCTCTAGAAAATGCAGTTTGCGAGCAGATGGCAGGAAACGTCCAACTATTTCCATATTCCTTCATTCTGCTAAATTACCGGTGTTAAATCCACTAAAAGATAAGACTGATAAAGGTACAGCTTACAACGCATTAAGGTACGTTTACCGATATGCGACGACGCGACAAAAATTATAATGCAAGTGAATGTAAAAGGTTTTGCGTGATCGCTGAACAGTATACAAAACGAAGAAGGTGCAAAAAATTGTCGCGTTGTCGCCTATTGCACATCGATAGACGCACCTTTGCGGTCTCTTTAATTTTCATTAAAAAAGTTGCCTTATAAGCATGATAGTGTTTTGCATGATCATTATTTTAGTTGCGCAATAGTTACTCAATTGATATTAAAACTGAACTAGCCACAAGAATGAGATGAGCGGACGGTTGGCTTAGTAGCCAAAGACATGGCTATCGGTGCGAGAGGTCTGGGGTTCGGTTGCCGTACCGGTCAAATCCGACACAGTGCCGCTAACGGCTCGCCACCGCTGCGACGTTTCTTCCTTCGGAGCTGTGTTGCCCACAGGCGCTAACTTGCGAGATCGTTCCCGACGCTCGTTATACGCAACGCCGCAATCCTGCAAGTAAGATGAAAATTTGATTTTTTCCTTGGTTTACTTCATTACCAGGTGTGCGTATTTTGCAATGTAACTATTTCTATTACATCTTTTCAGCGGACATAATGACTTACCATTTTTTATCATTCCGCAGTACTCAATCTCCCGACGCCCGAGCTCACGTATGTGACGTCACGACGACAGATGACGTACAGAGAAGCAGAGGATTGTCTTCGCGAAGTGCGACGAAATGGAGAGCAGCGCATAGATGAGTGTAACGAACACAACATCGGCGATCAACTATGTGAGTTCTAACGCATTGAAACCTGTCGGTTGACACGGTGGTTATTGGCAACACTATCGCCGCTGGGTTCTAGATTCATTTCTCTGAGCGGTCCAATTGGATACAGTGTCGCTGACAGCTCGCCACGCTGCGAAGTTTATTCGGAGCCGTGTTGCATAACTCGCTAAGGCGCGGAGATGGGCCTCGCCGTTCCCTACATGCTTCGGCGTAATACCGCGAGTTTAGTAGTAATCTAATTTTTATTTCTAAAAGCCCGTAAGTTTATTGAAGATTTTTTTCAGATGTTATATGGAAAGTTATGTTACATCTGCGATTTCAACGGATAGATTGGTCAAGTTTCTACGCTCAACCCGATTTCAATGAATTTAATAAATTCTGCGATGAAGCGTCCGCCCACATGCTGATCGAAGAAGCAATGATTACTTGTAACTCGTGCTGTAGTCACTTCCTGAAGGAAAAGGTAGAATTTTTGTAATCTAATCTTAGACGATAAAATATTACTATTGTAAAGCCAACGAGAGCGACTTCTTGGTCCTACGCTGTTACAACTGTAAGCTGTTAGTTCTGGTATTGTTTCTTAATTTGTAGAAAGTGTTGTTATTTTTGCCAGAGCAATGACCTAGGTTACAGATCCTACGTGACGAGTTCGATTCACAGCTGGGGCCGATCGTCTTTGACAAATATATCGGGTGATTGCTCACTCCAAGCGCAAGCTCGTTTCGCAGTCTCCCTCAAGTGTTGAATTTTCCGTTCAATTAGTTACTTTCAACTTCAATCTTTTGTAGAATTGCGACTTTTTGCTGCGAACGCAAAATCCTCCTCTTTCCGACGACACCATTAAATGGAGAGAAGATAACATGGAGTCGATATCTCTCTCTTTGCATCAACAGGGATGCTTGAAGAACTTGCATGGGGAGGAAGTTATACGACAGATGGAGAATGAGCCGAAAAAAGCATCGGTGAGGTTTAATGTTGGTGATTGTACAGACTCCGAGCAAATGCCTAGAATTTCTCGCTGGTTTTAGTAGAGAACTTGCAGCCAAATAACTGAAGTATTTTTAGTTGCTTGGCGTTTTAAGATGTTACTCATGTCATTGCCAAAAGTAAATGAGCTGGAGATCAGCTTTCCTTACAGTTTTGTTTAAAATTTGTAAGCTGCTTTCGAGCTCATTTTGCTCTTGGCAATGAAACGAGTAACATCTTAAAACCTCAAGTAAGTAAAATTTTTTCTTCAGTTATTCTGGCTGCATGTTTTTTACCAAAAATGTTTTTATTGCTTCCATTTCGCGTTTTCTTGTGTGAGATTACGCCGTAGAGGTTGTGCTTTTTTAGCAGATGCGTAGGTCGAATGTAGATCCTCTTTGAAGTCTAAGTTGTGTAGTTCATCGCGCTTTTCGTTTGCATTGAATGTGTTTTTCTCAATCCTCATGGTTTAGAATTATATTTTCTGAATATTTACTGGCTCTATTAGAAATTGTAAAATTTCAATCACGAGTAATCAAGTTCTTGTATCTTGAACTAAGTTTTTACCTCATCATTTTGCGTCATTTTTGCCAGTCTGTTGCAACCGTTCGCTGTATCAACGCATTAATGATGTCTTAAATAAACCGTTGCGTAGTATGATTTTGTTCATCTTAGCATCTAAAGTATGTCGGTTTTTAACTTTTTCAACCTCTTATGTTGCAGAAAATTCCTGTTTTTCCTCATGTCTGGTTGCGCATTGGGCAGGCTTTGTCCAACAATGATTTGGACACTGCGTTGATATTATTTTCGTGTGATAAAATGCAACCAGCGTTGACCCCCGGCCATTCTGGGTAAGTTGATTTTTATGACTTAATTCTTATCGTGAACGACAGTAATAAAGTTGCAATCTTTACATCGCGTTTATGGCTTTGGTCATAAAAAGCAATCTCGAAATCGAGGGTCCATCCCTGCGGCTTCGTGCCTTACTAACACAGCTCTAAAGAAACATCGCAGCAGTGGCGAACTGTTGACGTCACCATGTATCCGATTTGACCGGCCCATCAAACCCTAGATCCCCACCCCTATATTAATGTCTTTAACCATAATGGCAACCGACTCGTTGTTTGTTTTTTTGTATTTGTATGCATTCAATCAATCAAAGTTTTATTTCCGCAACACGCACGCCAAAACGTGCAATCATTAACAATTTACAACAAATATTGGCATAATAACGGAAAAAGGTACATGCAGCAAAACGAGTAAGCGTTGAAGTATGCCAGTCGAAAGCTCTTATTTCGGAGTTTTATATTTCGGAGTGTCACGTAGGATCTGTCGCCTACGCATTCTCGCCAAGTGTCGGAGGATGAAAGCAACTTACAATATTGTGTTAATGCTTTGCTATACTCGTGCTTTTTATCGTGTTTGCTTTTATAGTTACTTGTGGATTCAAAGTAAGGCAGCGTTAAAGTCAAGATCAGAAGTTAACCAATCTACTACTCCTGGTTCAGTTACGCATTTTTCACTGAGACTCACCTTATATTCTTGGTTTACATCTCCCATTCGCCGCTACACTGACATTCAAGGCCAAAGACTCATACTAGAAAAAATTGCAACTTCCACAAGCGTGAGAGATCCTAATGTGATTGAAATATCACAACCTAAAGCACCAGATTTGATAGAGTAAGTTAAGGTTGTGACTTTTTGCACACAAATTGGATTGGTTCATGTGAATAAATAAACAAACGAACAACTGAGATTATTGATAAATTGTATTGCACTGATAATTCAACAGTAATTGAAAGAGACTGCGAAGAGAGCGTGCGCTCTTCGAGTCTGCGGTCACCCGGTAAATATGTCGGATGCTCTATACGCGAATTGAACCCGTCACGTAGGATCTGTCGCCTACGCGCGGTACCACTAAGCTATGTCGCTGATAATGGCTCCAGCGTATATTTTTTGTGAGGAGAAAACGGGTTGTATGTATGTGCTGTAATTTTGGTTAATTGTCGATTGTCGCATTTTCTTATGGAGTAGAAAAGATTTTTGCTGTTTATATATTTTTGAAATTATGTTGGTCTTTTAAAATGCAATGGGATAATGCTTTTGAAGTTTGGGCAAAAAATTGATGCGACGAAGTGAAGATGCGAAACTCTATGAAAAAGATGGTCGGAACTTTTCGTACGCTCTCGGATTGTCACATGACCAAAACTACGAAGCAGCTAGCATCAGTGAGGTAAATGTAACGAAAATCTTTAACGCTTTAATCAAACTATGTCGCAGAAAATGTATGATTAGTGAATCAAGAGCACAATGTACTTAATATAGTTGTTTCAATGGGCCCACTAAATAAAAAACCATTGTTACGTATGTCACAAAAATGCTGTAATGAAATAATTGCTTTTTGTTGAAGTTCATCTGTCTTGGTGCCTTTTCCAAAATTTTTTGTTTTTAAAATTTTCAAGGAGACATTGCAGATTGTTTAACTGTGTAGAAGAAATAAAAAAAAAATGACAAGCAGTTCATAGTCTAATAAATACGATGAAATTGCTCGCCATTGTTTTTTTCATTTCTCGGTGTAGGAATGGGCAACAAGATTTGAAGAGATGAACTCTCAATTCTGACTTTCGTTCCGGACACTGAGCGCAGAGAGTGGTTCCATTGTTAGTAACAATGGATGAACTATGTCAAGAGGAAGATTAATTATGTGATAAATTTAAATAACCTGGCAATGTTCGTTTTTGAATATCAAAACAATTAAATCTTGATTATACTCGCGGCAATACGCCGCAGCGAGTGGTGGGGTCCGTCTCCACGACTTAGCTTCAGGGCAACACAGCTCCAAAGAAACATCGCGGAGGTGGCGACTGGCTAGCCGTTGGCGACGCTGTTTCCGATTTGACCGGCCCGGGAACCGAACCCAAAACCTTCCGAATCGGTAGCCATGTTTTTAATCACTACGCGGCTATTTGTTCATTTTTGATATGCTTGCTTGTTTTGGGTTACCACGGCAAAGGGACTGCTCGTGGGAGTTGGGCGCTAGGAGCTTTTCTCATGGGCGCATAACTCTTATCTGGGTTCAAACTGTGACCCTTCAACTTGCCATTATCATGAACTACTTTTTCATTTATAGGTCAATGATAGTGGAGTGTCTCTGGAGCTGGTGGATTTACGGAATTTACCTCCTCCTGCTCGTACTCTTCGCTACAGTAACTTACGACTTGCTACCCAGACTGAAGGACACGTGTCATGGAGAATGAGGTGAGTAAAATTTTGTAAATTATATTTTTTGAACTGGCTGTGAGCATAATGTGAGATGGCGAACTTAGTTCGGTGTGTTTCTTTACAGGAAAAATAAAACAACTGCAATTTTTGTAATTGGACGTTTTGGCAACATCGGTACACCTATCATCAGCAGTATATGCAATACTACAGATGGTGATAGTTGTAGCAGTATATTATGCAATACTGTTGATGATGACAGCTGAATATATGGTGTCAAAACGTCCAGTTACAAGAATTACTGTAACTTTATTCTTTCCCTCAAGCTGTTTTTTCCCATGTGTACTGTTCCGAAATATGTTTCTGATATCTTTGTTGTCCTTTGCCATCATTGTTTTTTTTTTTGCTGTTGAAGTTTAACCAAATCCATTTTTGTTTAAATAAACTGCAAGGTTAGTACTTCTAGTTATTTAACTCTTTTTTTTTTTAGATATTTCAACGTAGGCGAGTATCAACAAAACTGCATTCTCCCTCATACCTTTTTTACTTCTACTGTTGTGTCATCCAGTGATTGGTCAACCTTGCTACGCTCTGTTAAGTCTCTTGTGTTTGGAAATTCTTTGAATGAACCAATCAGTGAACGCTCTGAAAATCTGCTGAAGAACAATTTCGCAAAGTATGTTTCATGTGAATCCATTAGTAAGCTTTAAGCAAATCTATTTCTTTCATCAGAAAGTAGTTTTTTTAGCACGACAATTGGCGTAGTGGTTAAAGACATCGGTAACGGTGCGGGAGGTCTTGGGTTTAATTCCCCCTACCCGGTCAAATTGAACACTATTGCCAACGGCTTGCCGCTGCGACGTTTCTATGCTGCCCAGGCGCTAAGCCGCGAAGATGGACCCCGCCACTCGTTACACGCTTCGGTGTAATACCACGAGTATAATGAATATTTGATTTTTTAGCTGAAAGTTGAAACTTTATTGGTTTTTAAACTATCTAAATTTTTCATCAACCGTCAACTCCAGCTTACTTCGCTGTTTTCCTCAATTGTTTATTATATTTTATTAATACTTGATTTTTAAACTATGGTTACTGTTCAACTTCAATAATATTCCTTGAGCATGACATATGTGTTTGTTGTGTTCCGCTGCATATTTATTATCGCTCTGATGTTGCGGGTCTACTATTCTTTAGGATGGGACAATCCCGCCTAGTGCCTTCTGCCTTTCAAGTACGCTCACCGGCTTGTTCTTCACACTGTCCCTTTGATGCTTAGCGTCAATCAGGGAAGCTGTGAATATCAATTTTGAAGTCATTGCTTTAACCCGACTCGGAATCAAACCTGAGTCTACAATTCCATAGTCAGGCGTTCTTATTGCTGGCCCATAGAATGTCACTTGTAGCATTTTGCACGTAACAAATAAACTTACCAATTTTTGTGTTTAGGGTTTTGAGAAGCCAGACGCTCTTGCAAGTTTGCAACCGAAATTTGGTCCGGCGAAATGGTCCTTGTGACAATGATGAATGCCGTAGGAGGAAAGTCTGTCACGACTACCTGGACGGGCGGTCCAAAATCGGCATTTATCATTACCGGGTCATCACCATGCCCCTCTCCCTGGGCACACCACTACTGGTCCAGTTGTATTGCGATGTACAACGTGGAATCTGTGTACCATCAGTCCAGTTGCTTACTTTATCCCAAGACCTTGATTTGTGTATCGCACATAACAGGTCCCCAGTGGAAACGTTTGCGGCCGATTTAAGACCTATTTTGAGTAAGTAAACTTCACCCAAAGATAGTAGTGGTACTTAAAATATTTTTGGAGGGGGGAATTTGCTTCCTTGGCTACGCACCTACTTTCGCCTTGATCAGTGTTTAAGGCATGCATGGGCAACTTTTTGTCACTGGGGGCCAAAATGTGCATTTGGAACTTGACTGAGGGCCGGAGCCATAATTGTGATTTTAAGTGTAATCTAGGTACATATTTTTGTGGGGTTTGGATTGTATTCATGTAATGCTATTTTACATGCAGTGTGGTTTCAATTTTGTTTGCACAGGGATATCCATAAAAAATGTATACCTATATTGATATAGGCAGCATTTTCACCATATTTTATCTGTAATTTCTGTATTGACATATAATTGTAATAATGAAAATAAAAAATTTATTGAACCCAATGAATTGTCAATCTTAATATGTCAGATATGCTATAAAACTAATAGTAATGTTTAATTAAATTACTTTCTAATGGGAAATCTGGGCTTGGTGCTTTTTCACCAACGTGTCAATTTTTGGTGCTATGCTGGAGGCGGCCACTCTTAGACTATTTTCAAGATGACAATCTGTCAGTCTTGATCTAGTTTTTGACTTAGTGTGCTTCATTTTGGTGAACAGTTGCTCGCAGATATAAGTACTCCCAAATAGTGACATTTTCTTTCGGGCTAAATCTTTCGTAACACGCATTATATGAAATAAATGAATATCGATATGTTACATAGGCCTACAGCCCTAGAAAATTTATTGGCGGGCCGGATGAGAAGCCTTGGCGGGCCGGATTTGGCCCGCGGGCCGTAGGTTGCCCATGCATGGTTTAAGGCATTTTCCGAAACCGAAATAGTCTCTCAAAATTGTCCAGCGGTCTTTCAAAATCTGTAAATTTTTGTTAAAACAGTTGTTGACTGCAGTTTCATTTACAAATTTAAAAATTGGCGGTCTTTTTGAATTGCTTAGTGGTTTCTCACGCCAAAACCTAAAAAAACACTGGCCCTAATTAACTTTTCTGGTTGGCTTGACGCTTAAATGAGTCGAACGAAAAACTTGCAATAGAGTGGGCAGCTCGTACTAAAGAAAGAAATTCAAGCAACGTTTTTTTGCTATTCAGTCGCAGGAACTTTTGTCAAAGGGGAGAAACCAGTTGTGCGGTTTAAGGCCATGGAGAAATACACCAATTACTGGCTTCCTTTACTTCGAATGGACGGTGTGTACAACTCTGTGAAGGATAATAGCAACTCTACCACTCTTCAAAATGTGCCCATAACTTTTGACGTTCGCGGTAAGCCTTTTTGTAGCATCACTTTCATTATGCTTTGTATTGTCTGGTAAATGTCTTAAGATCATTTTCAAAGCGTTTATCGTGGTTATATTCTTGGTTAGAACATTTTTGATGTAATAGATGTTAAGCGCTTGCACTAACTTGCTTTTGCACAGCTTTAACATGTTGCTCTCGCAATCCTTAAAAAAACATCAAATCTTCGTTATACGCGCTGTATTGGGCTGAAGAGTGTGACGAGTGGCGGGGCCTATCTCTGCGGCTTGCGCCCTGGCAACACAGCTCCGAAGAAACGTCGCAGTGGTAGCGAGTCGTTGGTGACACTGCGTCGATTTGACCGGCCAGGTACCCAAGCCGTTAGCGGTGTCTTTCATCTCTATGACAACTGGCCTGCTTCGCAAGCGTAGGATCCAGAAATATTATTAAAACAACATAACAACTTTGTGTATAGGTATAGAGTGTGATCAAAAATTTAGGTCCAAAATTTCTATCATAGCAGTATTGTTTCACAGTGATATCGCAGCCTGCTGAGCGCTTTGCCTTACGTTTTAAGGCAAAGGTGTTCGAATTTTTCGTATTCTGTCGTTACCATCATAAAAGCAATTAAACTCAGGCGCTAAGCCGCGCAGATGGGCTCTGCAACTCGTTACACACTTCGGCGTAATACTGCGAGTATAATGAAGGTTCGATTTTGAAGTTTTGCTTTCTTTAGGATCTCGACTTCGTGGAAGCTTTTCCCTGTCGCATGCATTTCGAAGCGAACGGATGATTCGCTTTCACGACGATGATTTTGTTTGCATTCGAGTCAAATGTTTCAATCCAGCTCCAAAAGGTATTTTACGTGATTACTTTTTTGTTAGCTGAGTGGACGCAGATTAATCAATAAAGTCCAAGTATTGCAAAACAAAATTTTAAGGATTATTACTTTTAAATCTCTTAGCTACCCAGCTCCCAATGTCTATGCTAGCTGGGTAGTGCCTCCTAGTGGCGCCACACGGGCAACGGTCTCGACTGGCCGGCTAAACTACTTCAGCAACCCTGTTGCCTTGCAGGGTATGCCTTTTTAGGCAAAGGCTAGGCCCACTGCTTATAACTGTGGTTGGCGTCAGCAAGGGCATGCGGCCATAAAAAACTTGCTCCAACAAAAAGCTCATGATGATGCAAAATGAAATTTTGGCGCCCAGTCCCCGGCAGCCCTTAAATGGGCAGGGGGTGCTAAGAATCTCCGGGTTCAAAGTTGCTAAAGAAAAAGTTGAAAACGGCTTGGGGTTAGATTCGGAAGCTGGAATGTTGGGAGTATATCTGGCAGAGGGACGGAGGTGTGCGAAGAACTGAGGAAGCGAAAGGTGGATGTATGTTGTTTGCAGGAAGTGAGATGGAGAGGTGAAGGAGCTCGCTTTATTGGTGTCAAGGGAAGGAGGTACAAACTGTGGTGGTGCGGAAATGACGATAAAACCGGGGGCGTGGGTATATTGGTTAAAGAAGAACTCTGTGAGAAGGTGGTAGAGGTCAGAAGAAGGTGTGACAGAGTTTGGGGATTGGATTAGTCTTTGGAGAAGAGATGGTGAGAGTGATTTGTGCTTATGCACCACAGAGTGGAAAACCAGATTCAGAGAAAGAGTTATTTTATGAGGAAATGGCGCGTGAATGGAGTATGGCGAATGCAAATGAAATGGTGTTGGGATTGGGAGATTTCAATGGCCATGTGGGGAAATGTGCAGAAGGATTTGAAGGTATACATGGAGGGTATGGTATAGGGAAAAGAAATGTTGAAGGAAGAATGTTACTAGATTTCTGCGTCCAAAAAGAGTTGTGTGTTGCAAATACGTGGTACAAGAAGAGAGATGAAAGGAAGGTGACTTATAGTTCAGGTGGAAATGATACAGAAATAGACTTTGTTCTAGTAGGAAAGGAAAAGAGAAAGTATCTACAAGATGTGAAAGTTATCCCTGGGGAATTGCAGCACAGGCTGGTGGTGGTTGATGTGGAGGAACGCAAACTGAAGAAGTCAGTAAAGAAGAGTAAAAGGGTGAGATGGAGGGTATGGAAGCTGCAGGAAAAAGAGATCAAAGAGGAATTTGAACGAAGAGTAGTAGAATTAGTGGTCGCTGAAGCAGTGGATTTGTGGAAGTCCTACAAGAATGGTGTTTTAAAGGCTTGTGATGATTTGTGTGGAAAGACGAAAGGGAGAAGAGATCAGGGAAGCACATGGTGGTGGAACGAGCAAGTAAAAGAAGCGATAGATCGGAAAAAGAAAGCATTTAAAACATGGTGCAAGAATCGATCAGCGGAAAATAAAAGTAATTATAGAAAAGCAAGAAATCGGACAAGGAAAGTGGTTGCAAAAGCCATGAAGCAGGCGGCTGAAGAGGAGATGAAAGTGCTATATAACAAATCAAACGTTTTTTTTAAGTTAGTGAAGTTCATGAGAAGGGATGGAAAGGACATAAGTGGTGGAGGTTGCATGAAGGATAAAGATGGGAGACTTGCGGTTGGTGAAAAAGATCGTGGAAAATTATGGAAGGATCATATGGAAAAGATCATGAATGTGGAAAACGAATGGGATCAGATGGCAGAAGCAGATATGGTTGAAGGACCAGTTAAAGAAGTCACTTATGAGGAGGTGATTAAGGCTATGAGTAAGATGAAATTGGGAAAAGCAGCTGGTCCCTCTGAAGTAAATATGGATATGATAATGGCGAGTGTAAAGTTTGGTGTGGGAGTACTAAAGAAGCTGTGTCAGAGAGTTCTGGATGGAAAAGGTATGCCAGAGGAATGGAAAACAAGTGTTGTTGTTCCAATCTTTAAAGGAAAGGGAGATGTGATGGATTGTGGAGCATATAGAGGAGTAAAGCTGCTGGAGCATGCAATGAAGATAGTCGAGAGAGTGCTAGAGAAGAGAATAAGAGAATTAGTGAAGGTTGATGACATGCAATTTGGCTTTATGCCTGGGAAGGGCACGACTGATTCTTTGTTTATTTTGAGAAGGATGCAAGAGGAGTTTCGTGGAAGAGAGCAAAAGCTGTACATGTGTTTTGTGGACTTGGAAAAAACGTTTGATAGGGTTCCCAGAAAAGTGATAAAATGGGCATTAAGAAAGAAAAGCTTGCCAGAAGTGTTGGTGAAAGCAGTAATGAGCTTGTATGATGGCTCAAGGACGAAAGTCAGAGTTGGATCGGGTTTTTCGGAGGAATTTGGGGTAAGGGTTGGTGTGCATCAAGGGTCTGTGCTATCACCATTGATATTTGCTATTGTGGCTGATGCAGTGTCAGAACATGCAAGAGAGGGACTATTGAATGAAATTTTGTACGCGGATGATCTTGTGCTGATGAGCGAAAATTTGGAGGATCTAAGGGAGAGGTTCCAAAGGTGGAGAGATGCATTGGAAAGCAAGGGTTTGAGAATAAATATTAGAAAGACTAAGATGATGGTGAGTGGTGCAGAAGGGGAGGTTGTGCGTAGCAGGGTGGATCCGTGTGGAATATGTGGAAAAAGAGTTATGTCTAACGCGGTGTGGTACACGCTCTGTAAGAAGTGGATTCATGCGAGATGCACCAAAATGAAAAAAGTATCTTGCAGTTTTGCACAACAGTTTGTATGTAGAAGATGTGAAGATATTGGAGACGGAAAGGAAGAACCAATGGAGGTGTTTTGTGATGAAGTGGAGACTGTGAATGGTTTTTGTTATCTTGGTGATAGGCTGAATGCTAGTGGTGGGTGTGAAAGTGCAGTGACTGCAAGAGTAAGGATCGGATGGATGAAATTTAGAGAATGTGGAGAGTTGTTACTTGGTAGAAGGTTTTCTTTGAAAATGAAAGGGATGGTGTATCGTAGTTGCGTAAGATCAGCAATGTTACATGGAAGTGAGACATGGTGTTTGAGGGAAAATGAGATGGTAATTTTGAGAAGAACTGAAAGAGCTATGGTGAAATCAATGTGTGGAGTAAAACTAGTGGATAGAAAGAATACTGAGGAGCTGATGAAAATGCTGGGTCTGAAGGAAACTTTAGATAAAGCGAATGGAGTAAGATGGTATGGACGGTGGTTAGGAGGGATGATGAGAGCATTTTGAAGAAGGCAATGATGTTTGAAGTGAAAGGACCACGAAAGCGAGGACGGCCGAAGCAAACATGGAAGAAACAAGTCGAGGAGAATATAAAGAAGATTGGATTGAGGGTGGAGGAAGCTACAGATCGCGCGAGATGGAGAGAGGGAGTGGGAGCGATTGCTGAAGGAATGAGGTGCATCCGGTCACCTTCGGACATGAGGAAAAACCGGATTACAACTGGACGATGATGATGATTAGAGACCACACAAAAATGTGCACGTTATACAAGTCCATGCATATCCTAGAGTTGGAGATAGCTAAATTTATGTATGCGTATCACACTGACAAACCTGCAAACAATTTTGATGGTATCTTCAATTCTGTGCAAAATCAGCATAACTATGGTACTAGATCAATTGCCAAAAAAAATCTTTATGTGCCAAGAATGCAATTGCACGACGATTATTCCTCACTAAACTACATTGGAGTCAAAATATGGAACAAAATTCCAGTCACCATTAAGTCGTTATCGCAATACGCGTTTTCTAAACAATATAAAAACCTTCTACTTCATAAATATTAGAAGGAAGACATCTCTGGTAAAATAAGCTGTTTATATGTGAGTATGGTGGAACTGAATCATTTTGATATAACTTGTGACTTTACTTCACTTTGCATGCGTGTTTTGTCTAGCTTTTGTTTTTACTTTTCTTTCATTCGTTCTGTACTCTCAAAAGTTGCACAGTTGACCTAGGACAGTTTGATTCGATGACCTTCTTAAGGTCTTTCCTTGCTCTGTCCGAATTAGCACCAATAAATAAGAGTTAAATTAAGGAGTATAATTAGTCAGTGTTGTTACACTTTAAGATTGTATTTGCTTTGTTATTATTTGTGGTGTTGATTCTATGGACGAATAAACGAGTTGAGTTGAGTTGTTACGACATTGCTCTCGGTGCGGAAGATCCGCAGAGCGAATCCGGGTTAAATCGGACAAAGCATCGCCAACGGCTGGCCACCGATGCGACGTTTCTTTGCAACTGTGTAACCCAGGCGCAAACCCGCGGGGATGGGCCCCGCCACTCGTTACACGCTTCGGCGTTATACCGCTAGTTTATGAAGATTTGATTTTTGATTTAATTTTTTGTTTTTGTCTTTTTGTCAACGTAAACCGATAAAAAACTACACCGGGGTCAAAAACTGTTAACTTTAGTTAGAGTGTTTTGGAAGATAGTTTTCCCAATTAAAGAATTCAATTATTAGTGTTTTAGTACTGTGGGCTGCTGTAGCTTCTTGCAATGATCTTAAACCAGTTCAATCACAATATGAATTATTGCAGGAAATAAGTTGTAGTTTTTACGTTTGTCAGCAATTATTACCTACTTTATATAGTATTGATACATGTGGAGCGGATGAAAGTCTGTGTATGTAAAATATGAAGAGATATTACGGTAGACCTTGGAAGACTTACTTAATAAACGCCGTAAAAAACAATTCTACCACTAGTTTCGCGGTTTGACCGCTCATCAGGTAGACTCATGTTTGAACCCAGGACCTTGTGATTAAAAGTCAATCTCTCTAACCACTCGGCCACTGGGCTTACTCGTTTTTAAGGCCTGCCTTAATATCTCTTTTTTAAAGAAATTGTTAAAAATTGAAATAGATAGTTGAAAAATGATTTAAAAGCATTAAAGGTCATAAATGATTTAAAAGCATTAAAGCATTAACAAGTCTTCTTATTCAGGCGACGATTCCAAAATGAATGAGCACAAACGATCGTTTACGTGGGTTGTCCATGCTAGACTCGAAGGCACGCGAGAGAAGCGTGATGATAAGATTAACTTCACCGCGTGTATGTCGTTAGTTGGTGATGCAAACCAGCCAAAACTTCCCACTGCCATCGACCCCCAAAAAAAAGGTTTAAGAGCAACTGTGGAAGTGATTCAACTCGGAGCTTCACACAGGTTTGTCTGTGATCAAAAATCAAATCTTCACTATGCTCGTGGTATTGCGCTGAAGCGTGAAACTAGTGGCGGGGCCCATCTCCGCGACTTAGGGCCTGGGCGAGACAGCTTCGAAGAAACGTCGCAGCTGTGGCGAGCCGTTGGCGACACTGTTCGATTTAAGCGACCTGGGAATCGAACCCCAGATCTACCGCACGCAAGGCGTGTGCGAACTGACCTGACCTGCCGGTCGGGTTAGTGGATGATCTGCTTTACAAAACGATTATTTTTTCGCTTCCGCTGGTTTTTAAGATATGGAGTTGTAATAAAACTTTGGTGCGGTAAAAGTAAAATAATTAGGTTTGGTTACAGTAGGCAGATGTTAGCTAATAGTTAGGGGCTGCGTACTGCTTAAACTTGACCAAAATGGTTCTGAATTTGCTCAGTCGTTATTGGTCCGATTCCAGTAAAAAGTCCGAAAAAAGTAAAATGTACCAACAATTTTCAAATGTTTTTAGGGGAATCGCAAACGCGTTGCACATCCTGGCTGCATGTGCGGAAGACGACAGAAGGCCTCTCAGTAATCAAGACATCCTTATGGCTTTATGCTTAGAAGACCATGTTCCTAGGCCCTACTCTCCTGTTTCTGCAGTAGAGCGTGCGGTAGGCACGTCAGTAGTCCCAGGCATGAGGTACCCCCTGAATGAAGGACAGGTGGAACAAATCCGCGAGGCTCTGACTAGGAAAATTTCCATGATCCAGGGACCACCAGGTAGATGAAAATGTGATGTTTGAGGTATTTTTTGTCGCGTAATTAAGATGTTGTTTGTTGAAAGCAAAACAAGCAAAGCTCGAATTGCGCAAAAGAGAAAAATCGATTGACGCAATTAATAGCAAGTAATACGATGTCGAACTCCTAAAGTGCCATACCTTTGTTCTGCGACCACAATAGATTTTGTGAACAACATTTTATTGGTCATAATCGTTGGTAATAAGTACGACTTATTAATTTTACTTCAATTTTTTTTGGCAGCCGGCGGGTAGGCCTAGACATAGTGGCTAAAGATATCGGCACGGAAAGTCTTGGTTTCGATTCCTGAGCCGGTCAGATTGAACAGTATTGTCAACAGCTCGCCGAGAATGCCACGTTTGCTCGAAGCTGTGATACTCTGGCGCTAAAAGGCTTGGAGATGAATCTCGCCATACGTCCAGTCGTTCATACCTTGGGCGTAGTAGGGCGAGTATGATAAAGATTTGATACGACTTTTATATTTTTATAGCAACTCTTTTGGTGAAGTGAGGTACTAGATTATAGTACCGTATACGTAGGAGTAGAATTATTAAAAGCAGAAATCAAGTGCATTGCTTGTTAACAATATTCTTGCGAACATTAGGCACAGGAAAGTCTTTCGTTGGCGCCCACCTCGCTTATTATTTCGTCAAATGTAATCGAGAAAACCAAGGTAGAAATCGAAAAATCCTCTATTGTGGTCCATCAAACAAATCCGTAGATGTGGTGGCAGGTACAAAGTTTATTCTGAGCGATATATACTAAAGTTTGTTTAATTTTGCTTGAAAGTATGGTTGGAGTAATAGTTAAAGACATTACCGGTGCGGAAGGTCGGGGGTTCAATTCCACGGCCGGTTAGATTGGACGCAAATGTATCAGCGGCGCGCCTGCGCTGCAACTTTTCTTCGAAGCTGTGTTGTCCTAGCGCTAAGCCACGAAGATGGGCCCCGCCACTTTTTACACGTTTCGACGTAATACCGAGAGTATAATGAAGATTTGATTTCTGTGTATTAACAACATAAGTAAAGATGTAAATTTTTCGGATTTTAGAAAAAAACTTTTGTTGAATTTGTAGAATATTTGCTTCGGTCAAAGATGAAAGTGCTGAGAGTTTACGGAAATACTTTTGAAGAGAAGGATTATCCGAATCCGTTGCGCCCTAAAGTTGATCTCAGCTTAACCGAAAAGAAGCCCAGTGATGTCATAAGATCAATTACCTTGCATCAAATCATCAGAAGATCGGACAAACCTTACGCTTCGCAAATTTGTGAATATGACAGAAAGTAAGATTCCAATTTCAATGAAAAACGAGTTGACATTTGTATCGAATTACCGCAGATCAAAATTGTTTAAATGCAATTGAGTATTGCAGATGGGCGTAAATGAATAGGTTACTGATCAGCGTGGTGGTTGGAGACATCGCTAAGGATGTGGGAGGTATGGGGTTCGGTTCCCGGGCCGGTCAAATCGACGCAGTGTCGCCAACGACTCGCCGGACTCGCTACCCCTGCCACGTTTCTTAGAAGCTGTGTTACCCAGGCGCAAAGCGGCGAAGATGGGCCATCTGCACTCGTGCATGTTTCGACGTATTACCGCGAGTATAATAATTTGATTTTTCATTTGAAATTCAGTAATTGAGGTAGACTGCGAAGTGAGCTTGCGCTCTTAGAGTAGGCAGCCACCCTCAATAGATCACTACCGCGATGGTCTCTAGCCGTGAATCAAACCCATCAGCAAGTAATTGCGACATGCACACGGTACCGCTAGACCATGTCGTTAGATGAAAAACCAGGATTTGGAATTGGTGGTTTTTAGAAACTAAGCTGAAAAGTTTTAAAAAGTATGAACATTATTTCGGTTATTTTTGGTTGAAAAAGTTTGTTGTAAAATTTCATAATCGTGATCGATTTAAATATGAACAAACTTGTAATCGTAGCGGACAAAGCAGTTATCAATGCTTTGTATTGCTTGTTGGCAGATTTGCGAACAACCGTTCTAATATTACAATGGATGATTATGTTGGTTACCACAACATTCTTACCAAAGCAAAGTTCAAAGAGTTTCTAGATCATGACGTCATTATTTGCACATGTTCAACTGCAGCAGGTAATGTTTTTGATTCGCTTCCCAACCCGGTCAAATCGGTCGCAGTGTCGCCAACGGCTCGCCACCACTGCGACGTTTCTTCGGAGCTGTGTTGCTCAAGCGCTGATTAATCCGCGGAGATGGGCTTCGCCACTCGTTGTATGTTTCGACGTGATAATGAGATATGACTTTTTTATCTTAGCAGCGCAGGTGCGCTTCCCGACGTGCGATATTGTTTTCGTTCCGTTTTTGTTTCATTTTCCCTTTCACGACCAGGGAAAACTCCGCTACATTAACTTACATTAAAATCGTTTTCGCGTATATATAAACGTGCATACTGCATTGGTTGCTGGAATACCGAAATCAACGTGTGTGCGTTATCTTTTGCACTAAAGTTGCGAGGATTTCGTTGCGCCTATTTATCTCAGCTGAGCTGGAACGGCTTCGTGCTTAATTTGTCGATCTAAGCAATCGAGCCCGTGCCTTCCGCACCCGATTTCAAACTATTGACAGAAAATTCTACAGATGAAGAGAAACTGCCAAGTGAGCTTGCGTTCTTCGATTTAGCAGCCACACGGTGTAATATGGCAAATAGGATCGGCTTCAGTCGTGAATTGAACCCGTTCATATAGGATCTATAACCTGCGCGCGGTACGGTTAAGCCAAGCCACTAGCAAATACACAGCTTTGCTACAGTCCTCAGAGCTTAACTAGTTGTTTCATATTTCCAGTGTTACGGGATTCCTTGTCATCGACGCACAATCGGGAAAAAGTAAGGAAAGCATTTGGCTTTGCTCAGTGCATCATCGATGAATGTGGAATGTGCAGTGAACCGGAAACAATTGCACCAATCGTTGCCTCCAAAGCTAATCAGGTGATGCGTCTCTTACTTTTGATTTTTTTCCCTGCGTGTTTTCGTCTGCTTAATCTTTAGTCGAACCTGCCTCCACCAAGGGGGTTGCACTCCTGGTAGCTCAGCCGTTTGAAAAGCGGTGGTAAAGTACCATATCTTTGCTTTTTGACCTCTTAGCCTAGACTCTTTAACTTTACGAACATAAATTGTGGTATTTAATATTAAGCTACGCTTGGAGTTGCAGTTAAGACTTTTAAACTAATCGTTCCATATTAATTTTACTCATCACGGTTATAAAAGAACTGCAAGAACTTGTACAGAGATTAGTGATTTCACTTGCTTGAACGGTTGCTCCACCGCAAAGTGACAGTCCATGTTATTCATCAAGGTTGTGCTGATCGGCGATCACATGCAACTTCAACCGATTATTCAATGCGCTAAGGCGAAGGAATTAGGTCTTGATGTGTCGTTGTTTGAAAGACGCAAAGAAAAAGCCAGCAAGTTGACAAGGCAATACCGCATGGTAAATATATGCCAATATCTGCAAGTTTCTGCGAACGAGTTCATTTGCAAGATAGAGTGATATTAGGGCTTCCGCTAATCCAAATCAGAAACCATCCAAAAATCAAATCTTCATTATACTCGCGGTAATACGCCGAAGCAAGTGACGCGGCCCATCTTCGCGGCTAAGCGTTTGGACAGCACAGAAACATCACAGCGGTGGCGAGCCGTTTGCGACACTGTGTCCGGTTTGACCGACCCGGGATCCGAACCCAGGCCCTCCCGCGCCGATATCTTTAACTACTCCGTCAATAAAGACTTTGGTTCAGACATTTCTGGATAAAAGTGGAATAAAATTTTGTTCAGTTTTAATTTTTTATTGCAGATTATATCTAACGTAGGCCTAGTTACTAGTTAGGCAGACGACCTCTTTGATAAGTAACCATTTAGGTTGTAAAAAAATAGCCATTCCCAGCCAATTTTGAGAGTTATTCGGAGTAACTCGTCCATAATTTGTACTCCAGAATCCTGGAATTTGCGATTTTCCTTCACATCAATTCTACGAAGGAGATCTTACCACAGATGAATCTGTTCTCTCGCGCGAGGGGCGACGCAGCTTCCGGTTTTGTTATCCACCGGAAAGCCCAAACACTGCTGTATTTTGCCATGTGGTTGGACAGGAAACGGTGAATTTCAGTTTGGACCGAGGTGGCGAGAATTCTTTTTACAACGAATTAGAAGCAAGAGTGGTAGTAAGTTACTGTATTAATATCATCTTTGTTGCGGGTATATGTAGTTAAAAGTGCAATAATTTTCTAGTTAAGATCTTCATTATATTCGTGGTATTTAGTCGAAGCGTGTATGAAGTGGAGTGGCTTACCACTGCGGCTTAGCGCGTGGACACTGGACACCACAGCTTCGAAAAAACGTCGCAGCGTTAGCGAACTTTTGGTGACCCTGTACCCACTTGATTGGAATCGAACCCCAGACCTTCCGCGCCGATAGCAATGTTTTGAATCACTAAACCAACTGCCGCTTACTGTACATTGTACAGTAATTAATACTTTAAAATGTTTCAAATTAACCGTCGAGCGGGACAGCACTTTTTCGGGCTAATGACCCGAAACAGCGCTGTCCCGCTCCACGGTTGCGTTGTCACTGTAGTTGCGCTGCAACTGTAAGTGATGGAGAGCTGTTATAGCCCCCTACCCGATAAGAGGATGTCGTCATGACTCCCTTTCAGTAGGCTAGGAAGGACATTACTTTATAGTTTTATGTTTCAGATTGCTGGTCAAAGCATTGTCTTGTTTGTTACGAGTTTTCATGAATCGGTATCGGTACATTGTCCCGAAACATATTTTTATCGCGGTGGTGTTCTGGTTCATTTAGGCTTACTGCCAAATGACTAATAATAGAAGAACATTTTCAAAATCATAGGAATTTGTTATGTCTTTGAAAACTTTGTCGTATCAGCTGCCATGCGCTTCATTTTTTCGTATTTTTTTGTAGATCAAAATATTGTTTTATTTCTACCGCAACGGTGTTCCGTTGTCTAACATCATGATTCTGACTCCGTATAGCGCTCAAGTGTCGACAATCAGAAACTTGATTTTGGAAGAGCGTTCTCAACTGAAGGACGTCCATGTTGGGACTGTCGTCACCAGCCAAGGTAAGATTTCGAGTTGCAAAAGACGCTAATTTACAGTGACGTGGCCTATCGGCACCGCGCGCAGGTTGCAGGTCTTACGTGACGGGTTCGATTCACGGCTGGATCCAAGGGCGTAGCCAGGGAGGGCACGGGGGCCATGTCTCCCCCCCCCAATCCATCCTGGACGAAAACAAGGACCTTGGTAATTATGATAAATACTTGCCATTGCGTGATTCTTTTCTTGCTGGGCTTTTAATAAGTGGGCTTACGAAGGAGAAATACAATACAACTTTGACGTTTGCGTTAGCCAGAGTTATGATGGCTTTTTTTTTGCAGTATTTAGTTGCATATTTATCCTCCTATCACGAGAAAGCGATCAATGCGCTATACGAGCTCGTTTATGAGTTGCCAGCAGGAGCGGATTTGGGGGGGAGGGCATTGTGCAATGCCCCCCCCCCCCTTTTGACTCTGCAAAAAAGAACAAAATTAATGGTACCAAGTGACTGAAATAT
>OZ023238.1:22102324-22144857 GCA_964006365.1 Trididemnum miniatum | reverse complement strand
GAGTCGGGAGGGTTGTAGTCGGGGGGGTTGGGGTCGGGGGGTTGGAGTCGGGGAGGTTGTACTTGGTTTGAAATTACCTTAAAAGTCTTGGTACCTTGTAGTTTCTTGTGCTGTTTTCAACTCCTTTGTAGTTGGCTTAAAAGTACCTTGTAGTTCCTAGTAGTGTATTCAGCTACTTTGTACTTGGTTTAAAAGTACCTTGTAGTTCCTTGTGCTGTTTTCAACTACCTTGTAGCAGCTATAAAAGCACCTTGTAGTTCCTTGTGCTGTTTTCAACTACCTTGTAATACCGGTAGCTATAAAAGTACCTTGTAGTTCCTTGTGCTGTTTTCAACCACCTTGTAGTTGGTTTAAAAGTACCTTGTAGTTCCTTGTAGTGTTTTCAGCTACTTTGTACTTGGTTTAAAAGTACCTTGTAGTTCCTTGTGCTGTTTTCAACTCCCTTGTAGCAGCTATAAAAGTACCTTGTAGTTCCTTGTAGTGTTTTCAAGCATTTTGAAGGTTTAAAAGTACCTTGTAGTGTTTTCAGCTACTTTGTACTTGGTTTAAAAGTACCTTGTAGTTCCTTGTGCTGTTTTCAACTACCTTGTAGCAGCTATAAAAGCACCTTGTAGTTCCTTGTGCTGTTTTCAACTACCTTGTAATAGCTATAAAAGTACCTTGTAGTGTTTTCAACTATCTTGTAGTTGGTTTGAAAGTACCTTGTAGTTCCTTGTAGTGTTTTCAAGCATTTTGAAGGTTTAAAAGTACCTTGTAGTTCCTTGCGGTGTTTAGTAGGACCCGAATTACGGTACCAGTAAGCCGCTTCATATTACAAAGCATCAAGCTCATGGTGTAATTTACAAAAGGAAGCTTTTATTTCACCAGAAATTTCCAATAATCGAAGTTTAAAAATCGTGGTTGCCAAACTGAAAACTTCCCCTACTGTGAGAATTGCACCACGGTAACTGAAAAACGATTACTGGTACCGGTACGCAACTATGATTTTTAAACTTTGGTAACCAGAATTTCTAGTGAAATAGACATTTCCTTTACAAAAATGTCATGCAAAACGCAGACATGCTCTTCCTCCAACCCAGTGCTTGTCTTGGTTACCATACTCAATGATGTACCGGTATTTGGGAATTCCTGCCAGCACTTTAAAGTGAACCATTCATTCTAACAGTTTAATATAACTGTATAACGCGGCTAAAAGTGATTGGCCTTTGGCCTCTCTAAAACTCAGAGTCAGTGTTCTCTCTAGGATTTTGACTAGTGCGAATTTGCCCAAGTGATAAATTCATCGAAATTTTTGCCCAAAGATTTCACTACTTTGAGGACCTCTTTTACAAACTTTTTGCATTGAATTTGCTTCTCCAAGATACAAGCTACAGTCTTGCATTAAACTATTCAGGTTTTTCGTTAAAGTTTTTCAGTTCGGCATTTTATCATATTCATTTCTGGTTCAAAATCAGTAAAATTTGCCCAGAAATTTCGCAATTTTCTCAAATTTCTCACTCTAGAGGGAAAACAACTCAGAGTTGACACACAGCATTTGCTAGCCTATACAGCTATACACCCTGTACTGGTACCAGACAAGATTGACAGACAGCAGATTTACCGGTATTCTGCAGAAATAAACCAGTAAACTAGTCGACTGGTCTATCAGTCTATACCGGTACAGTATTTTCTTGAATGTTGTGTGGTTTTATGGTGCTTTTTAACTACTAAGGTCCTTTAGTGCCAGGACCAAATTTTGTCAAGAATCTTTATTCTCTGTTCATTTCATCCTCCGCGCTACACATAATTGCTGAGTGCTTAGCAAGTGTAACAGCAAATACCGATACCAGTTTTAAAGTGTTGAATAGAAGCTGCCATTGACTGCTTGAATAAAAATCAAACAAATTGGTTGTAGAAAAACAATAGAAGCTGCCCTCAGCAGCTCAGGCAGTCAGGCCCATGAACAGTTGAATAGAAGCTGCAGCGGACAAACCTGATGCTTAACCCAGTTAACTGATGCAAGTAGTAGTAGTAGTTTCGACTATAACCAAAGTCTCGTCATTTATATCTCTATAACTTCGACTATAACCAAAGTCTCGTAGTTTATTTTACAGACAAAGCAAACGAATCTAACCAGGTGCAGCGACCGTGCTTTTCTATTTTTTTTTTTTAAAAAGTTGTGTTTATTTTTTAACTCCTGCACGTTTCAACGTATATCGTTTTGTCGCTGTAACCTGTTTTTCGGCCATTGTTTTTGTTCCTTGTTTTTGTTAGGTGTTTTCCTGGTCGTTAAATAAAGGCAGAGGCTAAGGTTACGTGACCGTAACATTTGTCTCTTTGGTTTATTTTATTATCCCTTCACGCTTCCCTGATTGTACGAGAGCGTGACGAAGTAATAAAATAAACTAAAGAGGCAAATGTTACGGTCACGTAACTTTAGCCACTTCCTTAAATAAAATATACTACTACTACTACTACCAGCCTAGACCAAAGTCCGTATAACTTCGTATAAGTTGCGCGGACAGGAATGGAGCAGAGACAATGGGGCAAAAAATGTGTCCAAAAAGACAATCGCCTGCCTATCGTTTATAATGCAAAAACGTTTGAAAGTGTTAGAAAAAAGGTCATAACTTTAGTTACGTTCGTTCAATTTTAAAAATTTCAACTGCATCGTAAAGCTCCTGATTTTAGCTATTGTTTAAAACAAATTTCAAGAAAATTGATGGTGTTTTAAGCACTCTAAATGGTCAATAATTTGGACATACTTAGTAATTTTTGAAGCAATTTTTACGCTAGCAGCATTTCTTGCTGTTTTAAATGCATAAATATAGCACAGATTTGCAAAAAGTAAAAGTTATTGTTTGATTTAAACTAGGTTCAGTTACAAAAATTTGAACTTCAATATGAAAGTCGCCTAGCTATTGATCGTAGTTTTCCAAGCCTTCAAAGATTTGTTGCAAGAAAATGATTGCGTAAATTGTTTTAAACCTCATGTAAAAGTAGGTTTCACTATTCGTGCGTAGAACTAGGTTTTTGCAACCATGGTAGATTCACCAGATTGGAGTGAGGTTGTTAACTTCTATCATGATTCACCCTTGGACCATGTGTAAAACGAGCCTCTAGTTGATTTTATTCTGGCCCACAATATTTGATTTTAAAAGCCCGAGGTTTGAAATTCAAGAAGCTGCGGCCGTGAAACGACGTAGACCTATGTTAATGGATATGAAACAGTAAAATCGAAAAGTAAAATAGATACCGGTATATTTTCCCGCTTAAATTTTGCTTTTTGAATTTTTCGTTTAACAAATGGTCCAAAGCCCGAGGGTGAAGCACGACAGAAGTTAACAACCACACTACCAACCTAACACGGTTGTAAAAATTTAATTTTATGTAGCGAAGCCTTATTTTACATGAGGTTTAAAACAATTTATGCAATCATTTTCTAGCGAAAAAGTTTTAAGGGTTTGAAAAACCACGACCAATAGCTACGCTAATTTCATAGTGAAGTTTAAATTTTTGTGATTGAACCTATTTAATTTGAATCAGATTAACTCTTTGCAAATCTGCCCTATATTTATGTTTTAAAATGACAAGAAATGCTACTAGTCAAAAAACCGCTACAAAAATTTTTATCTCTGTTTAAATTATTTACAATGTAGAGTGCTTAAAACACAACCAATTTTCTTGAAATTTGTTTTAAACGATAGCGTAAGTCAAGAGCTTCATGATGCAGTTAAATTTTTAAAATTCAACAAGCATAACCGAAGTTATGACCTTTTTTGTAACACTTTCAAGCGTTTTTACATTACGAAAGATAGGCAGGCGATTGTCTTTTTGGACACATTTTTGCTCCATTGTCGCTTAACAATGTAACGAATGATTCGCTCAACTTATACGTGAGTTATACGGACTTTGGCCTAGACTACCTTAACCTAACGGTTAGGGATGTGCCGGACAGCAAATTTTCCGGATATCGGATATCCGGAAAATCTGACTTACCGGATATCCGGTATCCGGCCGAATATCCGGTATGTCACTATCCGGCCGGATACCGAATAGTAGCAATAAGCCAAAATTAATATTTTGATGGTTTTTGTACTCGCTATCGTCTTGCTCGACTAGCGAGCCATGAAACTAATTGCATGAGATCATGTGACGTACAGCAAACTTCCAAAAGCATTGCGTCATTAAAAATGGATTTCATTACTCTATCTAAGTTGGCTGAATCGGCAACGTGGTCGAGCGGCAGGAGCTCTGTTGATAAAATGACCATCTTACTGATCTCTTTTGATTTAACTTCAATCCACGAGCTACGTTTGCGTGGCAGCACGTTTTCAATGCTGGGCTTTATTTTTTTGGTTAAGAAGAATTGTGTAAAATGTGTGGATTTTGGTCAAGAGCGTGCCAAAAAATCGGATACCAAGTCGGTCGGCCACCATAGACGTCTAATCGGCGGGAGCAGAAGCAGTGTTTCCTCGGGTCTAATACCGAAGGGGGTGGCATATATCTGGCCAACGGGGTATTTTCATTATTACATCAAAACTTGACTGCATGCACAAAGCACAGTAGTTATAAAGTTCCAAAATGTAACAGCGCGATATCTCAGCATAGCTTTGACGAAATTTTGCGCTCATGCTATGTATAAAGCGAGAAGAAAACTCTTATCAAACATGTGACCAGCGTCAGCGGCGTGATTTTACGAGTAAAGCAATCGAGTTAACAATCGCCACACAATGTGTTGATTTTTGCGGTTTTGCACTTGTGAGCATTAATTTGTGATACCCATAGAAAAGCAAACTTCAAAAAAGATCAAATTTTTATTATACTTGCGGTATTACGCAGAAGCATGTAACGCAGAGTTGTAAACTGGCCGAAATCTTAAGCCTGAACTCGGCCCGAATCCGAAAATACAAGCCCGAACCCGAAAAATGTTTCAAGCCCGATTTGGGCCCGACTAAAGCCCGAAATCTAACAATTTTCTAATAAAGTAACAAAAAGATAAGTTTGGTCGCAAATTCAATACCGCGCTGTAAACTGACAGAAACAATAATGCAACTTAACGTACCGTATATTACTTGATTTACTTGACACATTCTTACTTGACAAAACAACAATGTTACAAAGTGTGAGAACAAGTTCAGGCCCGAACTAAGCCCGATATATTTTTCAAACTTCGGCCCGAATTTAATCCGACCCGAAAACGGCTCGACTTACAACTCTGATGTAACGAGTGGCGTAGCCTATCTCTGCGCCCGTGCAACACAATCTCGAATCCCGAAAACAAAAAGGCGCAACAGTGACAAGCCTCCCACACCAATAGTGGTGTCTTTAACCACTACGCTAAGCGGTCGGTAAAAGGCAAGTTTAAATTTGAATTTTCGCATGTTTGCGCTATCATCAAAGCTACTAAAAAACGCATGGTTTCATTTGTAGTTAGCTTACTCTACCACAACATTTCTGCGAAAAATCGATCCTGCGGTAAATCTGTGATGATTGGTAGATTACATCAAACTTTAATAGGCCTACAAATAGGCGGTTGATGAACTAAGGACCTTGAATTACAGACTTCAACTTAGGCCTTACATAACGTTACAAAACCGCACAACGTTCAAAAGCAGGAGTACATCCATTACAATGCTACTGGTAGGCCTACCGGTACCTTAAAATGTTGTTTTTTGAACGTAGTAAACAAAGTTTCCACAAAAATTCTCTCTCCCTGCTGTTTGCCTTCAAGAAAGCAATGGCGCCTATGTCCGCCGCTCATTGCATTCTTTTTTTTTTCGTTATGAACAAAAGACGAACGTTTCAGTTGTAGGACAGAATACAGGCTTTTGAATGTAAATTATTTGCATGATTTTTAGGGATGAAACAAGGATATCGGTACCCGAACTTATACCGTCTCGGTTTGAAGCCGATTGTTTGTTTGTTTGTTCGTTTAGTTGCATATTTATCCTCCTATCACGAGAAAGCGATCAATGCGCTATACGAGCTCGCTTAGGAGTTGCCAACCATCGGTCTACCACACCAAGATGGAGGAATCCCGCTAAGCGCCTTTCCCAACGGCACAACAAGTAAACTTGCCGGCTTGTTCTCCACACTGTCCCTTTAATACTGAGCGTCAAGCAGGGATGCTGTGAATACCAATTCAAAGTCATTGGTTTGACCCGACTCGGAATCAAACCCGAGTCTACAGCTCAAAAGACGGACGCTCTATACCATTCGGCCATCTCAGCTGTTCTCGGCCATCTCAGCTGTTAAGTTGTTTTCTCTTGATTGATTAATGATTACTGCCTTGCTGCCACACCATCGAAGTGGCTTTCCTGATGACAAAACTCACAGCACCAAACGAAAAAAAACTTGTAAACTAAATTTAAATCCATTTGATATAAAAAATTGCCAACGTAATCTAAGGTTTGGACTCGGTTGTGCTTTTTGTTGAGAGCCTAAACAAAATTAAAGTTTTCAAACTTTCACCAAAATTTTTTCACATTAATCGAAAAGGTAACTTTTATTTTTACAGAGCCTACTCTGAGCAATTTCCCTGAACTTTAGAAATGTCCGGTATCTGGCCGGATAGAGAAGCACTATCCGGCCGGATGCCTCAAAAAGCGCCGGATAGTGTGCCGGATACCGGGTACCGGATACCGTGTGCCGGATACCGGATACATATCCGGTATCCGGCACATCCCTATTACCGGTACTGTATCAATCCAATCAATGGTCATCGTAATTTTGGCCTTTCTGGGGTTCTGCCAAAACGACGTCAGAACAGAGCAGATGAGAAAATTGGTTGCAAACATTGTGCTATTAATTGAACGTTTTGCGTTTCGATATCGCAATTTTGAAAACATGCGACATGAACCTAATTAAATTCCTCAACATTTCCACGTGGTGAAATCGAGCACTTTTTTCTTATTATTATTTGACGCGGGTTCGAAAATGAGTGAAATTTGAATAATCGTTTGATGACGTCAAAACGTCGTTTTCGTAAAAACGATGAGCAAACGCTGTATCAAAAGCAATGCACACCGCGCACGATACGATCGTTTTCAAGGAATAGCACCAGTGAGTCGAGCTGTTAAATTTTTTCGGCTCAGGGTCGGTTAGGGTTCAACAGCGGTTTCAAATTTCGGTTCAGTTCCGGTTAAGGTTCAAATAAATTGAAACGGTCCAGTTTGGGTTCGCTCCAGTAAAAAATATTTCAAAACTGGTATATAAAGTTCAGGTTCGCAGTAAAAAATGGTATAATGCTAGTGACACAATTTAAAAAATGAAACGTACAAAGCAATTTTTCTTGGCATTGACAGGCCAATATAATGCGTAAAATACTTGTAGTAAAGCCAATTTCGAGATGATTATAGGGCCTATTGTTACTATGCTCTGACAACGGCGGCCTATTCAATCCGCAGGTAACGTTAAATTAGAGTTACAGCGCTTTGTTTAGTCTGTTACGCGTGTAGGCCTACTACGGGACCGGGTATATCAAACGTAAAAGACTTCTTCACCATGCACATAATTATTTGATAACATTAAAGCAGAGTAAATTTAACCAGTGGCGTAGCAAGGAGGAGGGGAGGGGAGGGCGGTCCGCCTTGGGCGGCACGCCCGGGGGGCGCCATCTTGGATAAGCTTCATGTAATTTTTTTTCTAATAATTTTGAACAACCATTACTTTGCTATATCGCATACTTGCTAATCGTAAATCATCTTACTGTGTTGCTCAATGCCCAGGCGCAAAGTTGCGGAAATGGGCCCGCCATCTCGTTTACGCTTCAATATGTTCCAGTGAGTATAAAAAAGATTAGATTTTAATAATTATTATGTCACAATTGCGTACTGTTTTTCTTCGTCTTTGCATCATTTGATTCGCCATGCCCCCCTCCCCCTTGGCAATGGAATAAGGTGCTAAAACCTAACTTTAGTCTTTATTTTCTCGAACTAATAATTGTTGCAGCCTCCTTTCACTTATTTTAGCCAAGCCTCTGCTTTTAAACATAAGCTGCGGAAATATTTTTTTGCATTGCCCATAGCAGGAGCGTATTTAGGGAGGCGTTGGGCCATGCCCCCCCCCCCCCCTTCTGACTTTGCCTTTTAGTAAAAAAGAACAATTATGGTGCCAAGTGACTGAAATATGCCAGACTCTTTTGATGGTTTCTGTAGCTTATGGTTAGAGGCGGATGCAGGGGAGGTAGGATGAGGGTTATGCATTCTCCCACCGGCCATTTTCAAAAAAATTTTTTGATGTATACAATTTTTCCATAATTTCAAACCTCTTCGATAGCGATAAGTCTTACGACAGCGATAAGCCTTAATATGACGAGGCGCAGATTCGGCGACCATGCAGCCTTCGGCTGCAGAATAATGATCTTTCGCGCAATACCTCGACGCCCGTGTTTTTGTTTCATACGCCGTATAGCTAAATTGAAGTGTGTGTCTTGCCGGTGTCTACAAAAAAAGTTCTGTTCTGTTCTTACGCCTTAAGCACGCATAGCCTGATCGAAAATTTGCGCACAAAAGGCATCATATTCGGCGAAGCATTCAGAGTAAGGGTCAAAAAATTTAAACAAACTTTGCCTGAAAATCATTCAAAAAGCACTAAAATAGCCATTATAGCATGTAAATTTTCAAAAATTTTCCGGGGGAGCATGCCCCCGGACCCCCCTAGAGCTTTTCTTGATTTTTAATGAGCTTCAAATTTGTTCTGCCGAGAAAAATTTACGTTTGAAAAAAGGTGAAAATTATGGCCGCCCCCTCTTTCAAAATTTCTTGCTGCGCCCCCCATAGTGACTGCATCACCGCAAGCCCTTTTTCGATAAAAAAGTGGGCTAAAATGAGTGTTTTTTAATAGAAAACCGTAAAAATTCGTTGGCGGCTGGGGGCTACGCCCCCAGACCCCTTTGGCCTGCGGAAGCTGGGGGTTTCACCCCCAGATCCCCGGTTATGTACCCCCTTTTGCTAAATCTTGGGTGCGACACAGACATTGCACATCATAATTATTTGCATATTATTGTTGTGCTGACTGCACAAAAATGAAAGACACTAATTAACTAACCTTGTTAGTACACACTTTAGCTTCGTAATCATTGCTGTAGTTTGCGAGTCAGCGCGCTTTTAATTGACGCATATTTTGTCATACCGAATACATGACCGGATTTGAAGCTGATTAATGCTTCAAAAATTATTGCTCATTTGGGGGCAGCAATTTTTGAACCGCCCCGGGCGGCAGAATCTCTAGCTACGCCACTGAATTTAACGAGCCGTTGACCGGTCATGGTTGGCATGGTTGATGGAAACTTTCGAAAGTTTACTTAGCGCACAATTTTTCTGGCTTCATTAATTATTTGAAATTAAATGAAAATTACCCACCAAGTCACATTTTGATACAATGCGAATTAATGCTAGGTTATTTATATTATTCAGTTATTGTAGGCATAACATTTCGGCAATTTCCAAGAAAAAATTTGAAAATCTCCCTCGAAATACAAAATAAATCAAGTTTCGTAGCCAAAATCACAAATATATCCGAAAATTATTCGACAAAACCAAGCACACCCGACGCGCAAGTAGGCCTAGAACTCGGTTCTATTTCGTCGTTCAAAGCAAGCTTTTCTGTTGGGCTGTCGTTTTTAACGTGTCGTTATTGCGGGAAATCGTTTAGTGTGAATTGGCTGTCGTTTGTACGCGTGGTTATCGTGTCGGCAGCGTCATACGACGCCAGTGTGAATCAGGCTTCAGCGGACCAGTAAAAAGACCGGTCAACGGCTCGTTAGCGGCCCTTGCCATCTCTACTTAGTTTAAATCGAACCATATCGACCGACAAGGGATCGAGCTGGAAACGCCGCAAGGGGCATTAAATCAAACGACAATGTAGTTAGATATATAGAAACACTGTCGTTCGAGCAGAAGTCCCTTGCGGTGTTTCTAACTCCCATGTCGTTGAGACTGTGGGCTGAGCTAGATGAATTCAAATGAAAGCAAATCCAAATCTCAGAACTGCCAACTGTGAAAACTGTTTCGCCAATCAGACCTCATCAGTGCGGTTGGTGTGACCGATATTTACTCAAGGCATTAAATACCTGAGAAGCAATTTTTTGCTTGTGGTTTGTAACTATACAGTTACCAAAACAAAACCTGCAAAACACCTCTCAGCCCAACCCGATCGCCCGTGAAAAAGCGGGGGACCATGCAGCCTAGAAAATACAGTGAATGTCAGCGCTAAAGGTCACTGTCTGCAGTTTACATACTTGCGCATTTGCATTTGTGTTACAAATCCAATACTTCATTTACCCTGTCCACATTCCTATGATGTCATAATATATTAACAATTGAAAACAGTAATTACGGCTTCAAACATTTGATTGCCGTATAATGCTGAAGCTGAAAGCTCGTGGGCTTTTGGCCCAGTAAATTTAGACATGTGGACGGAGTGATGGGGGGCTGTATATGACTCCATGACCTAAGGGTTCTTTCACACCCAGTCTTAATAGTGGGCTGTACGACTCGATGATCAAAGGTTTTTTTCTTAGCCTACCAGTCGTTAGTGTATTTACTATTTATTGTCTTGTTTTTTAAGTTTTTTTCTTTACATTTGTGATACGTAATGTTTGCGACAAAAAATAAAGTTGAAGTAAGTATTTTGCCCAGTTGTATATTTACCCTCGAATCACGCGAAAGCAGTCAAAGCGCTATAACCAGCTCGCTTAAGAGTTGCCGGCCATCCGTCCACTACTCGAACAGTTCAGATGGCTAAGTGGTGAGCGTCAGCCTCGGGAGCTGAAGACTTGGGTTTAATTCCTAATCGGGTCAAACCAATGACTTTAAAATTGGTATTCACAGCTTCCCTGCTTGACCCTCAGCATTAAAGGGACAGTGTGAAGAACAAGATGGCAAGTTTACTAGTTGTGCGGCTAGTGCCGTTGGAAAAGGCACTTAGCGGGATTCCTCCATCTTGGTGTGGTAGACAGATGGCTGGCAACTCCTAATGAAGCGAGCTTGTAGGCCTATAGCGCGTTGATCGCTTTCTCGTGATAGGATAAATATGCAACGAAATACAAAAAAATACTCTAAAAGGGGAGTATCCTACTAATCCTTCCCAAATACGTAGTGTCGTTTTTACGACGACCATGATCGCAAGGTTAATGGATCAACTCCCAAACTAGTCTCCTTGTCGCGTATTTGGATAAGGTGCTTCACGATGATTTTATCTCTGCTTGGTGGAATCTGGCAAGCAGCAAATTAAAGTCTGAAGAAAATTCAACCGGAAAACTTGGAAGCAAAGGCAAGCGAGCCCGGATTCGTCCTACGCATAGCGCCTCTGCCGCTTTCTCGTGATAGGAGGATAAAGATGTAAATCATCAAATACGCTTACACAATTAAGTAAACTCGCCAGCTTGTTCTTCGGTGGTGGGCACGATAGGCTGAACCTTTCTGCAAAAGCGATAACGATAAATCTTAAGTTTCTTGACGCGATATCGCCGTTTATCGGCAATCGATGAATTATCGCCGATAAATTTTTCCGATAAATGTTGCAGTAAATTTTCAAAATGTTTGACGAAAAATTTTTTTTTGTATGTCAAATTGCAAAAACTTTTTTCCAGAAATTTCAAAAGAGAGCAGTTCACGTGCTCTGCCGTGGCACCAAATAAAATAGAGATTTTTCCAAATTGTAACAAGATTTTTTGAACATTGCATTTTTTCCACAGCGCCAACACCCCAACTTTGAACTCTGGGTGCATGAAGAGTCGTTTATCGCGATAAGTTACCTGCGATAACAAAATACATTGCAAAAGCGACAGCGGTAATCGATAAATCAAAATTATTGTGAACGATAACAATTTATCGCCGATAAAACAATGATCTCGATAAATGCCCATTTCAGTCCGCCCTGTCATTTCAACGCTGAGCGTCAAGCAATGAAGCTGTAAAGTGTGAATACCAATTTTTAAGGTATTGGTTGGCTAGTTTGACCAGACTCTAAACTAAAAGTGAGTTTAGATCCCAAGTCCATAAGCAGACGCCAGAGCTTTGAACTTGAAAGGACTCGATCATTTTGCCGAACTCGAAAAAAATTTTTTTCTGAACTCGAACTCGCATAAAACTGTTCGAGTTCATTAGAAAGATATTTAAATTGTTAAAAAAAAATGACAGATCACTACGAAATATAGTTTGTTGTTCAAGTAGTCACAATCCGTGCAACTTGAAGTTATGATTTTACCAAAACTAAAGCTGCATGTCATTTATTTGTTCATGCCATTGCGACCTATAAAGTCCAGGGCTGCGAACTCGAACTCGCTGAACTTGGTTATTTTCGCCGAACTTAAAAAATAAAATTCTTAGAACTCGAACTTGAACTCGGACCTGCAAATATCTCTTGAACTCGAACTCGGTTAAAAATCGATCGAGTTCGCAGTCCTGGCAGACACTCTTACCACTTGGCCATCTGAGATGCATTAAAATGTCTACGCTCTGTTAGAAACCAGTGCCTAGTTTAGGGATTGCAAATGGATACAACGCTGACAGTAACCTCATTCCGGTATGCAATTCAACGCCTTTGCTTGTGCACTGGCCTGTTTTCAAAGTAAGCAAATTTACGATTATCGGTTTCTCTCTTGTATACTTTATTAATCGCAAAAGCATCGCAAACTTAGGTAGGCTTATGCACCAAATAAAGAAAGCGTTGTAAAAAACTAGTAACCATAGCATTCTATAAAGTTAACAAACTGACCAGCTATACAGGTAGCCTACTCAGGCAGTTATATTAATAATAGCTAAATGAAGTAGGCCAAGAAATTATAATATGAGGTCATAACAGCAACAAAAATATTAAAAAGTGTAAATGATACAATCAGTGGATGCAACATTTGGTCATACAAAAATGCATGAATTGCAAACAACTGAAAAATTCAGCCTTGCATAAGATGCAAATTATCAAGGCTTCCAGGTTATAACTTTCACGGCAATTTCAGCTGCTCTGGCAACAGCTTTACTTTCAATATCGTGAATGCGTTCCTCTATCTCAGACACATAATGTTGTAAAGCTTCCCTGCCTTCAGGAGCCTCGGCCAGCAGAGTCAATGCTTTTAAAGAATTCAATCTCGTCTCAGTGCTTGTTGCATGAACCAACTTCAACAATGGTATGACGGCATGATTGTTCAAACAAGCATATTTTCCTGTCGAAAATTATTTCAAGAGAGGCTGAGTAAAAGAATAAGCGTACCGACACAGGATATAACTGCAAACTCAGGCTTATGCTTACTAAAACAAAATTACAAGGTCCGATTTCAGTAGATGGGGACACGGGCAATTGCTTGAGGAAAAACATTTCTTGTTCAAGGTTCAAATATTAGAAATAACGCTAGACCTACTGCAGAAAAAGTTTTTGGCGAAATTCACAGGTGATCAGCGGCGCGTACCGCCTTGGCAAAGCAGACACAACATGAAATAGTTGAGTTATTTCAGGATAAAAATCCATCACAGTAAAATCTTTTTCACTGGGCACAACAAAGTAAATCAATCACTTGCGCTTGCGGTGGTAACGAGAAAGACGCTTTCAATGACCTAGCTGATGTACACAAATCTTGCTCTGTAGTGACCCAAAATTTTACACGTCTCTCGCGAAATTTCTTACTTTGCGTTGTTACTGCTATGGTCTTTAAAGCTCCAGCCGCAAAGGCTTTTACATGCTGGTACCGGCAAAAAAAAAAAACAAACGATTCTGTCTGGTAAGTTTCGTTGCCATACTTTAAAACTACAAAGATTTATTTCTTTTTAGTCAACAGCTACGACCAAAACGGAATATGGTTTGTTAGTGTAATAGGCTTATATTCGTAAAACAATTTAGAATTAGCTTCTCAGTGCTTGTTGCATGAACCAACTTCAACAATGGTATGACGGATTCAACAATGGTATGACTTCAAGATTCAACAATGGTATAACTTCAACAATAATAAAATTTTACACGTTTCTCGCGAACTTTCTTACCTTGCGTTGTTACTGCTATTGTCATTAAAGCTCCAGCCGCATAGGCTTTTACATGCTCATTAAATTGATGGAGAAGTGCAATCAAAAGAGGCACAATTTCTATATCATCACAGGCAGCTTTTTTTCCTTGCAGTGGCACTGCCACGTCCATCACAACAAGCGCTGCACCGGCTTTTATACTGTCATCATTGTGACAAAGCATAGGCTGGAAAATAGAAAAAAGGGTGAAATGATCAAATGAAATCTTCATTGTACTAGCGGTGCTTCGCCGAAGCGTGTAACGAGCGCAGGGGCTTACCTCCGTGATTTAGCGCCGGGGCAACACAGCTCCGAAGCAACGCGTTGGCAACAATATGTCCAATATGGGAATGGGAGCCATTCCTTTCCGCGTCGATAGCAACGTCTTTCACCATTCCGCCAACTGCCAGTGATTCCTAAACTTCCTGGGCATATAAGACCTATGCTTTTTTCAACCGCTATATTTCAAAATTCTTCATAAAACTCTTATTCACGGTTGGGAATCGATACCCAAAAAAGTAAAGAAATAATCGATATTCGATAGTTCACCAAAAAGTAAAGAAATAATCGATTTTGATGGTAGTTTAAAAAAGTAAAGAATAAAGATAAAGAATATTGTAATCGACATTCGATATTATACTGAGTGATTTTAGCTTTTTCGAAAACTGCAAACCTAGTGTTGACACCAAATGCATTTTCGCAAGCGAAGTTACTGGTACTCGCCAGAATCACAAATTTTGTCAGATGCTAGTTTCTCAACCTGTCAACTCTTCTATTTTGGCTTTGCAATTCACTTTGGTCCATAGTTAAGATTAAAAGAGAAATAATAGTTTTGCTGGTACAGGTGTACGGAATGAATAGATCATTGCGAACATTAGCGCCAAATAATTGAAATGACAAAAGCAATGATGATAATAAAACATTTTAAGTAAACGAATGGTTAAACATTTAAACTACAGCAGTGACATTTTGGCGTTGGATCAGAATCGAATATGATGAACCCGGATGGTGTTTTCTTTTAATTTAAATGCAATTTGGTACGCTGAGAGATAACATTTTTCGAGTCTTAGCCCCATGCCCTATGAGTGCACTGCTCTTCTGGGCCATGTTCTTTTTAATCATTGCTTATGGTCCCAGTAGTTTACCGGGCTTGCAAGCCTATCATGCTGTGTAAAACATGTTTCTACTATACGAGTAACTTATAATTTGTCAATTTCGCATTAAGTGTTGCACTAGTTTGGAACTGGGTTAGCACTTTGCGCACAGTCTTGGTTGTCTACAACATTTATCAGTATCAGCAACTGTACGTTTGGGTAGCTATCTGCTGATTGATGTACTTAAAAAAATTGCCGTGGGAGTTCTAAGGCTATGTGGAGATCGTTAAACTCTTTAGAAGGGTAAATAAGCTTGTGTACTCTTTAGAAGGGCAAATACACTAGCAGAAACCACGCGAGAAAAAACATTTATTCAAACGAGGAAGGTGTACAGAACGGAAAATTATATTGAACGGAAAATTCAACAGTAATTGAGGGAGACTGCGAAGTGAGCTTGCGCTCTTCGCGTCAGCAGCCACCCGTTACATGTGTCAAATGCGATCGGCTCCAGCCGTGAAATCGAACCCGTCACGTAGGATCTGTCACCTGCTCGCAGTACCGCTAGGCCATGTCGCTGACAATGGACGTTATAAGCTATTTTGAATATGACGTTATAAGCTAAATACAGTATATGACGTTATAAGCTATTTTGCATTTTCATGCTGCTTTATTATTTTTAACATCAATTTTTAACTTTGCTGCAAATGAAAAAGTCTTGAGCACTACAGGCTGGCTCAAAACTCGTAGTGATACCATAACCCTTGCACACCGCATACCTGTCCCCAAGGGCAACAAGCCCCAAAAATATTTTGCTCCCCAAAATTGTTAGACTAACTTGTTTTGATACATTGAGCACTTGACTGTAGGTGTCTATTACAGGTATTAACAGTACACGCCAATTGTGTGTAACTTTATTGTAGATGATGTCTTTTAACAACGTTTTTGGAGGACTTCCCTTAACAACTTTTTTGTAGCCCCCCTCCCACACTCCGGATGTGCCTGCAAGACCAGCTTCGGCTATTACTTTTTGCTCAACTTCAAGTACTAAGTAGTTATAGTGCGCAGGCCTCCCAATACTATGACAGATCGAACAAAAACTGGAGTTTGTTAAGCAATTTTATTGATAAATTCAATAAGCAAGCGGTCTCACTGCTGAGCTTTATGCACTAGTAGCAACTCATATCAACCTTGAGTTTCCGTCTACGTTACTTCTGGTACCAGGAAGGCCTATGATTGTTTTTCAGGAAACCAAAATACAGCAGGCTACCAGCTGATCACTAATTCAGTAGGCCACCAATAAAGCAATAAAATTACCGGTACCTACATACCTACACTACCACTAAACTGCTACCTTTGCTTCCGTAGCGCAATACAAGGCCTAGCTACCTACATCCTAACCAATTGAGCATTTAGCCGCATGCGCTAACCGTTTTCTGGAATCTGCTCACGGTCACCCAGTAGCTTAAAGGCAAGCACCGGACATTGCATGCGGGTGCGACCATAGATGCGAAACAACTTTGTTCTAGCAACTCTGTTTTATTTTCAGTCGGGGTTTTGGCACAAAAAAATTATATCAGCGAAAAAGAAATGACATACCGATAAGCATTTAAATTTACTAAAGTAAGATAAAATAATCTGGACGAAAAGAATCGATTATCGATTTAAGTCGAAAAAAAGTAAAGACAAGGCCATATTCGATACTCATTCAAAAAAGTAAAGGCTCCAATGCATTCGATGAACAAAAAGTAAAGAATATTGATATCGAATATCGATCACAAATGATTTTTCCCAACCCTGCTCTTATTTTATAAAATCGTTGCCATCTCATTCGAATTTTTTCACAACTGTCATCGAAGATCTTGTTCATTCAGTATGCTTTATCTCGGGAAAGAATCAAGGTACATTTAATTTTTTCCATTGTAGGGCCTGCATAATTTGCAGTTAACTTGAAACAACCGTGTTAAAAAATGGTCTCCCAGTCTAGCTATTACGTAGGCTACTAATGGAGGCGTTCATTCTTGCATTCTCGCGCTGCAAATTATTTTAACTTATCAATCTTAGAACAACACCTATCATTCTGCTTTCTCTATAAATTGGTTTCCAATTTAAATGTACCACCATCAGGGATGTGGAAGCGGAAGCTGGAAGCGGTCATATTTTAGTGGAAGCGGAAGTGCGAAAAATATGCCGCTTCCGCATCATTCAAAAAAGCAGCTGTAAATAACTTAATAGATATTATATTTTATTCAGTTTATTAGACATTACTTTACATTGCTAGATTCGCATGGATGCCAGATCTCACCATAGGCCATTACTCTTCGCTTAACTTTCAGGTAGTACTAACGTAGAATCGCTTTTTTTTCAGCGTTCTCTGAGTTTTAAAATAAAGCAACTAATTTATCAATAGCGCCAACTAAAACTCCCGCGGTCCTCTCCTTAGCGTTGTACCATCCCCTCCCCCGGTCCTCTCCTTTTGACTTTGTCTGTTAGTAAAAAAATTAATGGTCCCAAAGTTACTGAAATATGCCAGACTTTTTTGATGGTTTTGTAGCTTATGGCCAGGGACGGATCCAGGGGGTAAGATGAAGAAGTATGCATCCTCCCACTAGCCATTTTCGAAAATATTTTTGATGTATACAATTTTTCCATAATTTCGAGCCTCTTCGATAGCAATAAGCCTTACGCCATAAGCAAGCATAATCGAAAATGTGCGAACAAAATGCATCATTTTTGGCGAAGCACTCAGAATTAGGGTCAAAAAATTTAAACAAAATTTGGAAGAAAATTATTCAAAAAGCACAAAAATAGCCATTACAGCATGTACGTTTCCAAAAATTTTCTGGGGGAGCATGCCCCCGGACATTCCTAGAGCCTTTTCCGTTTCTGGAAATTATGCAATGAGGAAATTATACGACCCTTCCCCCTTTAAAAATTCTTGCCACGCCACTGAGTGTTGTGTATCAACATGTTCCTAATGAAGGGAGTAAGTTTCGCAGCAAAGTTGCAGTAAAAGACTCCCGGGATTGTGACTCAATCATTCCTTTACCTTTTGCTTGCTTTTTGCTAATTATTGTTAAAAAAAACGCTTGCTAAAGTTTGACTAAGAGCTTTCAGCGTAGGAAAAAAAGCTACGAATTACGCTATCGGCTACCAACGCACTGGTCGTATTTTACCAGCAAAATTTCGGTAAATATTTTTGGAAGCGAAAGCGCTGGAAGCGATAGGTGTGGAAGCGGAAGCTGTTTGCAAATATACCGCTTCCACATCCCCGACCACCATTCTCCATAGCCTACACACCTTAAGCGCAGCAAGTATTCCTGCTTCTAAACAACGTTTTGGATTGACTCTTGAACAAAAATGTAAAGTGTCAAGAATGAGAAGTTTAATACCAACCCACTCCCCAGATAATTTCTGACACAACTTTGGAACCAAATCAGAATCAACAATGCCATTCGCTCCTGCCAAAAACTTTGATTAAAATAAAAATAAAGCTTGACATAACCACACCAAGCTAATCAGACGGCCACCCATGGCACCCAGGGTTTGATTACAACTTAACCTAAAGGCTCAAACCTATAAATTGGCACTGACAGCTTCCCTGCTTGACGTTAAGCAATAGATAGACTGTCAAAAACAAGTTAGCAAGTTCTGCTGCTGGAAAGAGCTCTTCCGAATATCTTCCTAGGTGGCCTGCCATAAACAAGCACGTAAAAACACGTTCCATAAGAATCAGACAAGAAGTACTGAAAATTTGAAATCTCTGTTTTTGGCTGCCCTTAACTTTAAAAGGTCTATCACAAATCAGATGATTTGTTCTAGACCCAATTACCTGGAGGTTTCATTGCCAACAGACTAATTGCTTCATGAGCATTTTTTCTCACCACTTCAACATGATCGTCAAACATCTGCCACATAGAAATTTAGACATTGGATGTTAATCAATGGAATTCAATATGAGGTACCGGTATTTACTATATTTACCTCAATGCTAATCACGTATTGCAAACATTGCAGGGTTAAAGAAGTGAGTTACTCATCACAGCTGGGCTGTTGATTCAAAGACCCCAAGCTCACTTTTCTGTTTGATAACTCGAAAGCAACATGTCTACTTTAAGATCTTATTTTTAAGATGTTTGTATGGCATGATATGCCAAATTAAACACACCGTTATATCTGAAAAAACTTTTGTGAATCTTTTTGAATGAGACACATCACACAAACAAACTAAAACAATCCAGCATCATAAACCATGTAAATTCAACGTTACCGGTAATGCATCAAATCAAAGTCTTGAAAAGTGACATTGAAGAGTTAACTAATACAATTAAACTTACTATAGACAAAGGCACAATCACTCCAAAATCCAACAGGGCACTGCGACCAACATCATGAGTAGCGGCAATACTGAATATTTCCGTAGTTTTACATCGAATAGTATTGTCATTGTCCAGCAGTAAAACTTTCAAACTTTCAATACAACCTGTTATAGTGAAAATACAATTTGATTTAAGATTATATATACAACGCTTAGTTTAGCAGGAATATTGTATTTTCCGATCCACGAGGCACACCTTAAGCCCTTTCTGTTTCTCAAAAATTGATTGTGCGCCCTATAAGCTGGTGAACCTAATGCATGGTTCAGGCAAGGGCGCAACCAGGATTTTGCTAAGGGGGGGGCTGAACTATATACTTTTCAAAGCAAAAATTCAATAGCCTATTGGTGCATTTGTATAATTAAACGAGGCACGGTGTAGCTTTAACTACTGTATAGCGATTCTAGGTAATGCTCTAAAAGCTTACCCAGTGACGTTCGGAGCGTAGTCACGGAGCTTTAACCTTGAAACCGAATGTTTGACTCAAAACAGTTCAGTTTATTGTTGAAAGAGACCAGATTTTTAAATAAAACAACTGCTTTGTATGAAAGTGCAAGATATGTTGGTGAAGGTAGGAGAAATTCTGCCTTTTTAATGGTTGTGCAAATCTTGAACTACCGCAACTTTAATACGCAAGGATGATTAAATTTCTCACCGCATATCTGTCCTATAGTCTTTTCCTCCCAAACAGTAACAAACCGCAGAAATATGAACTGAAAATCGATCAATGTAAATAAAAGAATGTTGCTTTTTCCGTGACTCTAACAAGTAGTCTGTTTCTACAGATGCTTGTGTCACAATATATTTTGGAATCAAACACCAACGATTTTGGCATCTGATTAAAAGAATGTTACTATATATATAAGCATGCTCAATACCACGGTTGTGATGCACAACATAGATGTAACAAAAGTGTGCCCTTAAAAAATTATGAATCAATGTAACCCTCCATTTTGCTTTCTTCCTTTAGCACTCTCACTATAGCAACGTATCTGCATAAACGAACGACAAAATTTAATAACATTGCAAAAACGACAAAACTCTCCAATGACTTCATCTCTTATCTATGCTCAAAAAATCGGCAGCACGGTCAAGTGGATATTGCGTTTGAATGATCTCCATTTAATTTAACTCCTACCCTCTGTCGCGTTGTTCGTCCTTGGATAAGACGCTATATGCGACAATCTCTGCTCGGTGAATTCTAACAAGCAGCGAAACAACGTACCGGTAACAGGAATTTAAGGACACAATCGGACACTCAAAAGTCATATCACTGGAAACACCTTTCGGGTACGGTTTCGTTAAATAAGTAGAGCCTCTGTTGCTTTCCCGTGACAGGAGGATAAATATGGACCTAAAAACAAGTTCAAAGAACAAACTCAGAACGCCTATTGGCGCTTGTTGCATATTCGTTCAAAACATCCTGTTTGTCGATGGATCGAGCATGGTGAATTGCAAGCAAAGCTAGACCAGTTAAACGTTCTTCTCCCATTGTCTTTCGCAAGTACGTTTTCAAACGTCTCAAAGTGCTAAAGCTGCGCTCACTTGTTGCGCTTGTCACAGGTAGAGTGGCTAAAATTATAAGCAACTTTCGAACGTTGGGAAAAACGTCAACATTGCATGCACGTAGAGCTTCAACTGCATTAGCTGGAAGAGTGGAGACATCTTTATACTTCCATTTTTCCCTCCATCGCGAGATTTCAGGAACTGTAACAACTGAACTATCAATATCTTGTTGGTATAACTCTAACAAGTAGTCTGTTTCTACAGATGCTTGTGTCACAATATATTTTGGAATCAAACACCAAAGATTTTGGCATCTGATTCTTTGATCTGCAAATCGTTCAGTCATTTGCATAATTAAATGGTCGATATATGGCACATATATTGATTGGCGGTAATATACCTCCACGTCATCCGTTGAATAATTTTCCCGATATATTTGTTCAGTAGCTCTTCGAGGACATATCAATGCAATTTCGTGAAGTTGGCACACGTTCTGAACTTTCTCGAAAACTTTTCCGAATGAAACATCACCATCTGCGCGGTCGTCTTCGAGAGACTTGATCAAGCTTTCAATTAGCTCATTGGCTGAGAATATGTCCAAATCCTTTTTTTGCAACATTTTTGATAATGGCAAGAATAATCCGGAAAATTTTTCAAGCACGAAACAAGCAACCACAAAGCTACACTTTTCAATACTATTCAGTAAAGAAGTTGCTTTGTCAGAAACTCGGAAAATTTCTTGAAATTTTCTGAGTGTCTTCACTATTGCCGGAAAGAGCTCTAAAAAAATAATGATGGAGTCATGCCTCTCTACCCACCGTGTCGGACACAAGGGTTTTAATCGTTGGTGGCTCGCGGTTGGAACTTCTGTGGTAATGTTATCCTGCAAGGCATGAACTCGATGCGGCGAACAAGATAGAAAAGTGCAAACATCACCAATTGTAGATAAGGTGTTGTCAATAATTCTCAACTTTGAACCACTGTTTATTGACAAGTTGAATACATGACTTGAACAATGAGTGTACATGGCGAGAGGATATAGCTCTTTAACTCGAGCTTGAACACCAGAAACCTTGCCACTCATGTTGCTTGCACCGTCGTAGCCCTGACCCCTTAAGTGATCCAGATTAAGACCTAGTTTGCTTAGCTCCGAAAGAATAGTAGAAGCCAGATTTTCGCCAGTGGTCGACGAAACGGCAACGAAGCATATGAATTCTTCATACATCGCATTGTCTTTAACAAAGCGAATAGATATACTGAGTTGCTCTTCTTGGTTCTCATCAGAAGTTTCATCGGCCAAAATCGCAAAATATTTGTTCTCAGCTATATCACAAAGTATTTGGTTCTGAATTTGGCTTCCCATTATCGAAATTATATCATTTTGGACTTTCCAACTCAAATAACTTGCATTGCGAGGAGAATTAAAAAACAAATCAGCCGTTTCCTTATCCAAACATTCCAATCGTAGCCTTAGAGCAGCTCTAAAATTACCTTCATTATGATTAGGCGCATCTAAAGTAAGGGGCCCGGAATCCCTATGACCTCGTAGAGGCAGTTCTTGTCGGCCACAAAATTCGATGCACCTTATTATGTGAAGTAGTCGTTTTCGATTATTGCCAATCGTCTTGAGCCTAGAATTTACAAGGATATTTTGAATATCATTTTCCGGATCCTGAGTTGTGAAAACAAAATTTTCAAACAAAGTAGCAGCCATTTCATGATATTTGCAATTTTGATGTTTGAGGTAATAATCTTTTGCCTTTTTATAGTTGGCATAAGGAATAGAAACAAGCGCTCCTGGTGTCTGGGCACTTCTTGTGACTGTTTCAGAAGCAAATGCAACACACCATTTACATAAGGAACCTTGCAATGCATCGCTGTAAGCTAACCACTTGAATTCATCAAGCCAGTGTCTTTGAAAACTGCGTTGTTGCTTTCCAAATTTCAGTGAAGGAAACGTATATGACAAAGGTGGAGTCCAACAGTTTAAAAGAATCGTTCTTTTATCTGAATTTGAGAGAGTTTTATTAACATATTGACCGATGTCATTTGGAAACCAATTTCCAGTAGGCCTAATCGCAGTTGAAGACTGCGAAGATGAACTTGCATCTGTGTTTAGTCGCTGCACACTCCCTGCTGGCGCAGACTCATCTTCCGTACCTTTTCGCTTTTTATTACCGGTACCAGTTTTGACTAAAAATTTATCCATATGCTTATCTCACCCAGGGACATCTAGAATCTCACCACTACGTAATTCGGTAATTGAAACAGCAATTTTATCTTGCTAATAATGAAATCTAGCTAAAATGTCTGGTTTTATTATGATCTACAAATCTGCAAGTAACTGAAATAAAACTTTGTTGCGTCATAAGGAATTATAAAAGTAGATATTGGTCAAGCGATGCACCGTTCAAACGCGATTATCACAAGCCGATCCTTTTATGTTTTTAATAATTTACTGTAACTGTGAAAGTCGTAATGCTGATCTGCCACAATTCTGAAACGAGACTAGAATAGCGTAGCAGTACATTGTTGAGGTTGCTCGCACATGTTTATTACTGTAGAATCGATTATTTTCTTCTTTTTCTTTTATTGAATCTGACATGCTAAGGGGGGGGCTTCAGCCCCCTTAGCCCCTCCCCTGGTTGCGCCCTTGGGTTCAGGTGCTGTTTAATATTTTATTGCCATTAAAACATAATGTTTTTTGTTTAATAAGCTTTATTCGATTGCCTGATACTTTTCAAAAACTGTTACGTCTTATAGACACGTGTGCCTTCTTTATGCAAGAAAAAATAACAATTAAAGAAATTTACTGACAGTGTGCCTTATAACCCGGTGCATCTTAAGTTCTCTAAATAATGGTAATTTAATGCTATCCTAAGCAAACACAATTTCACAGCTTGAACATTTTTTAACTCTACTATTCCATTTAAAATGACCTAAACAGTGAATTATCTCATTTAGTCTCTGAGACCAAAAATACTATACCATTCAAACATAATAATGCAAAACTAAGTGGAATTGTTGCTCTGCTACGTACATCATTGAAAAATTTGCAAACAAAAAATCAGCATGTTTTTAATAGTACTAGTATTAACCAACAACAGTACTGTTTGTCAAATAAACAAAAAAATAGCCAACAGCACATTTAACAGCCAAATCATAAAATGCCTTACACAGGACAGATCAAAATACGCTGAGAACTTAGCATTATTCCTACTTTCGATGGAGTTTTCGGAGTTAAACCTTGGCAAGCAAAAAAACTCAAAACTAAACAAAATGTCATTAAAGCTTGAGCAAAAGGAAAAGCACATGTTATACAATGATTGCTAAGTTCAAGACTATGTCAGAGCTGCACCCTGAAAACCATTCATCAAAAAACAAACTCAACTGCCCAACACAAGCTTTACTACATAAAAAGCATACTTGTCAGAGACATGGCCTAGTGGTGCCGTGCGCAAGTGACAGATCCTATGGTTTGACTTGCGACTAGAGTTGATTGCATTTGACAAATATATTAGGTGGCTACTGACTCAAAAAGACTCGAAGAGCGTATGCTCATTTTGCAGTCTTTCTCAATTACTGTTGAGTTTTCCCTTTAATATAATTTGAAAACAACCTCAGCTACCAGTATTTATTTATTTACCTGCTTTTATTGCTTCATATACTTTTTCAGGTGCATGAGCCAATCCACTTAAGGTCATTAATGCTCGTTGCCGAACTATTAAACTTTTATCACTCAGCTCACGATTTAATTTTGGTATTCCACCCTTTCCAAAAGCTAACGGAGCAGTTGTAACATCAATATTAGGTGGCAAAGAATAGGTTATTCTAGCTGTCGCCATTTTTACCGAAATATATTTTTAATCTGTTACTAACAACACCTTTGCACAATCAATACCGGTAAGTTAATTGCAATATACTTGTACGATAAACTTTAGCATACATTTGCAGTGAGTATGATACCAGTACAATACTTGGCCACTACAGCACTATGCAAATGAACGATTTGTTTTACAGATTATTTTGAGCAATCATCAATCAATTTTGAATATACTGTTGATGAACATCTACTGTACTAAAAATACCACAGCAGTTAAGAAATTTAACTCTGAATTCAGCTTTTGTTTTATTCTGCAGATTTCTTACTAGAACTACAAGATTAGATCTCCTGACACAACTAACATGCCCAGAAAAAATCATACTCTGAAATGGGTAAAGCTTTCAAGCTATACACAGATATATATATATAATCAGGTTTGGGAAAAATCTATTGTAATCGATATTTGATTGCAATATTCTTTACTTTTTATTCATCAAATACACTGGAGCCTTTACTTTTTTGAATGAGTATTGAATAAGGCCTTGTCTTTAGTTTTTTTTTCTTTTTTTCGGCGCAAATCAATATTCCATATTCGATTTTTTTTTGTTCAGCTTACTTTATCTCACTTTAGTAAATTTAAAATAATCGTCGGTATGTCATTATCTTGTTTTGCTGATAAATTTTTTTTGTGCTAAAAAAAAAAAATTTTTAATAGCAGAGTTGCTTCGCATATACTATGTCGGTCTTCTGTCGGTAGGCCCAAGTTACTGCGTGAATGTGAGGACATCACAAAAAATGCTTGGCGTACACCGCTAAACGCTCAGTGTAATATCGAATATCGATTACAATATTCTTTAGGAAGTGGCTAAAGTTACGTGACCGTAACATTTGCCTCTTTAGTTTATTTTATTACTTCGTCACGCTCTCGTACAATCAGGGAAGCGTGAAGGGATAATAAAATAAACCAAAGAGACAAATGTTACGGTCACGTAACCTTAGCCTCTGCCTATTCTTTATTCTTTACTTTTTTAAACTACCATCAAAATCGATTATTTCTTTACTTCTTTGAGTATCGATACCCAATCCTGCATATAATTAATATTACAATTTAAAACTGACAAAAAAAAAAATGATACCAGTACTACCTGGTACTAATTATGCCCTGCAGACAGTGTATGGCACTGCATGGCACTTCACAGCTTCAGGCTTGCATGGAACAGCAGGCACTGTATGGCATGCATAGATAGCAGTATGTACCACACTTACACTAGTTTCGATGCAAGAATGTCATAAAATAATGCTGGTACACTGATGGCTGGTTGGGCCACTTCTTGTAAGGGGTAGCAGAATCAGAAATGCCGATTCCCTGTGGGTTTTCAAATTTTCTTTAGGCGTTTCCAACTTCCTTATGGGTAATCTAAAAGTCTCTTGTAGTTTTTTGTGGTGTTCAGTAAGTACCGATACGGTAACGTTGTAAAGTTCAAAACACCTTTACAGAACCCATACTTGGGTATGTTTCTCAGATGCACACTAAAAAAACCTCTATCTCAATCACATAAACAGCCCTTTCGCTTTACATCCACATTTGCCCACCGAACCTACAGGGCCACATACAGTGCTTGCAGGGCATAATTAGAGGTACCCTTAAAAATAGCCTAAATGCAATTTAATTTCACCTTACCATTCTAAGATTAAATAACAATGGCTTGCTTTTGACTGGAGAAATTCTCAACTTTAGTTTCCAGCCATTTAACAAGTTTAGTGAAAAGCAATACCGGTAAGCCTACAATTAGACAAGTTAATCAACTCAAATTGGAAATGACTTCTTACTTTCATGATCTGTGATGACTTGTACCTGCAGCCTATCATTATCGCCAACTGATATCGGCACTACCTATCGGTACACCGGTAATGCTCAGCATCGTAATACTGATATTGTAGCTGTCCTAAAAACGCTGGCATGAATCAACCTGGTAACGTCTAGTACCGGTATCAGCCCCTAGGTTCAGTTAGGGTTAGGTTAGGATTAGCTTCGGTTAGGGTTGCAACTGAAGCGAACCCTAACTAAATTTAACTCTGACCGAACCTGATCCTAACAAAACCTAACCCTTACCGAACTTGGGGGCTGATACTGGACGTTGTCCGACTCAGCCTACATCTTATGCTGAAAATTTTGCTAGCGCTTTTAGCATTGTCGCAGAAGTTTCAGCCTAGTAACATGTGTAAATTTTATTTCAAGCTGTTACGACGTGTTGTCGTATATCCTGTCAAAAATTTTCCACTAGGCAGTTCTTTAAGAGTCCATGCTTGAATTAAGTGCCAACATGAAAGGACTGACTACTTTAATTTATGTTGGCTTATGCATATAAATTTGTACGGTAAATACTCATGTTAATAATACATACAATTAGATTGATTGCTTGAACTCGAATTTCTAAGTTTTCAATTATTTACGTTAAGCCTATATTGTGTATTTGTTTCGACTGTTCGAGGAGGAGCAGACTTCCTTTTCGACGACCTTCAAGATTTTTCGCTCTGCCTCGTAGGGTTATTCCTTTGCTTATCGTTTCGCAAAGTGATTTTTTTTTTTCTTTTGGCCGACAATAAAATTATCAGGGCTGCAAAGTTGATCGATTTTTAACCGAGTTCACGTTCGAGTTCAAGAGATATTTGCAAGTCCGAGTTTAAGTTCGAGTTCTAAGAATTTTATTTTTCGAGTTCAAGTTCGAGTTCGACAAAAATGACCGAGTTCATTCTTTTCAACAATTTAAATATCGAACAGTTTTATTCGAGTTCAGAAAAAAATTTTTCGAGTTTAAGTTCGAGTTCGGCAAAATGGTCAAGTCCTTTCGAATTCGCAGCCCTGAAAAGTATATCTACCCACCACAATGTTAGGCCAAATTACACATATTTTTGGCCAATCATCGGCAATTTTCACAACAATGTCTTTTTATTCCAAGTCGAAAATTTTTAAATGCCACTTATTTAGTTGCATATTTATCCTCCTATCACGAGAAAGCGATCAATGCGCTATACGAGCTCGCTTGGCAGGTGCCAGCCATCTGTCTACACACCAAGATGGGGGGATCCCGCTAAGTGCCTTTTCCAACGGCACAACAAGTAATTAAACTTGCCGGCTTGTTCTCCACACACAGTCCTTTTAACGCTGAACGTCAATCAGGGAAGCTGTGAGTATCAATTTTACTGTCATTGGTTTGACCCAACTCAGAATTAAACCAAAGTATAGGCCTACAGTCCCGAGGCGGACGCTCTTACCCACTGGTGTAGCCAGGATTTTGCAATGGGGGGGGGGGGGGGGGGTGAGAATGACATCACATTTGATCATACGTTGTATACAGGAGCGAATCCAGAAAGTTTGGATGGGGTAGATGTAATTTTGAATCAGTTTAAATGTTAACTAAATGCTAAGACGTTTAGATCCGGAAACGGGTGTACATAGGCCTTTCCAAAATGTTTTCATGTCAGGGGCGTATTCAGAATTTTTTTCAGGGAGGGGACACCAATTTTCGTCACTTTTCAAGCGTAGTTTTTTTTGACAGAATTAATTTTAAGCAACTCAGCCTAAGCAACAATAACGACTCTAGGGGGTCCGGGGGCATGCACCCCGGAAAAATTTTAATTTGCATACTGCAATGGCCATTTTAGTGCTTTTTGAATAACTTTTAAGGAAAGTTTGTCATATTTTTGGCCCCTAACTTTGAGTGCTTCACCAAATATGATGCATTTTGTTCGCTCAGTTTTGATTATGCGTGCTTAAGGCGGCTAAGTCATGCTGTTACGAAGAGGTTCGAAATTATGGAAAAACTTTATTCATCCAAAACATTGTTGAAAAAGCTTGGTGGGGGAATGCATACGCAGCATACCCCACACCCCCCTGGATCCGCCCCTGCTAGTATAATAACAAAAGATGGCCTCAAATTTCAGGAGAAATGTTCTAAACCAGAAATATCGAAGACAGTTAAGGCAGGATTGTTGTAGGCCTACGGAAGTCAAACGAATGCTCTCAGGTGAAACGATATTCAAATCAGGGCATCGAACCGTCATTTGAGTTTGAAGGTTCAGTTCCGGTTAAAATTAAAAATACTTTGAATCGTCGGGTTCAGGTTCGGTTCAAGTTCGCTGAAACAAAAATTTAAGGGTTCAAATTCGGTTTGGGACCAAGAATTTGAAACCGTCAATTTGACATATGTTCTGGAACACAGCTACATGCGCATTTTTTTCAAAAATACTCAATAATCACTTTTTAGATTTAATGCTTAAAGTTTTTTATTTAATCAAAGGTGTTTTTACGCAAAATGTTTAGTGGTGTCTTGATTTGATAAAGAGGAATAATTGTGTTGAACTTGAAAAATATTTTGATTTGAGAAAAAGTGCATACCGGTCATGGATTCTACCTCCGAGTGAGTATTACTAATTTTTGCTTTTTGTTTAGAAACGTACCGTTTTGAAGTAAAAGTGTGAATTTTTTATGTTATTATCTTGAATGAATTTACTTTCATGCTCAAGGTTTTTCTTTTATTTGATCAAAAATGTTTTTTTTTGCAAATTAACATTTGTTGCCGATTTCTCAACCAATAGGAGCTAATGCAGGTGGATGTAACCTATTTTTTTTTAACTTTCAGATCGCAAGCATGGAGTGTTTTTGAAGTATTGGAGACATTAGAGGAAAACAATAACAGTGATTTTGATGCCGTTTCTGCGGTTGTAGTTGAACCACCAGATGTCCGACCTGAAACAGACAAAGACTCTGAAAACGAAGAGGCTACTGAAAGAGCAGCCAATCGGCTAACTGGTTTTCAGCTTCGAGTTCCAGCACATGTGCGGCAAGAAGAAAATATTGACTTGCAGGTTGATGCCCAGCCAGCAACTGCAGAAGCTAGAACTAGGGCCCGAAAAAGTGCTCAAAACTAGACATTTGACAGACGTTTCTACATTGAAATCGAAAAGCCTGCCTATATTTCCTGAACCTGATTACATGAGATACAGAAATTTTTCGGCTGTTGAAATCTTTGAACTGTTTTGGGATCATTCCTTATTAGAAAGCATCATTGATCAAATGGCATTGTAGTCAACGTGGAAGAATAAGGAAATATTTAAGCCATCTACTGGAGAACTAAAAACTTTTGGAATTCTTGTTCTGTCTGGTTACCATAAATTACCTCAACGTTGGATGTACTGGTATAATGAAGAAGACATTGGATCACCAATTGTGCATGCATCTATGCGAAAAAACCGCTTTGAGCAATTTATGCAGTTTTTGCATTTTGCAGATAATGCAAATCTTGATGTAAACGATTGTTATGCTAAATTACGGCCACTTATTCGGCATTTTCAAGTAAAATTTAGGGAACATTTTATTCCTGAACAGTGCTTATCGCACGATGAGGCTCTTATTGAGTATTTTGGACATAGTTTCTTGAAGCAGCACATTATACAAAAACCCATACGTTTTGGGTATGAAGTATTTTGTCTAAACACCCCGTCCGGCTATCATGCAGCATTCGAGCCATACCAGGGCCGTAAAGGAAATTATGACGCAGGTTTAGCTGAGAAATTTGGGAAAAATGCGGCTACAGTTCTTTCAAACATGCAATTGCTGCCATCCGATAAAAGAGCTCTTCCATATCACATATCAGTGGATAATCGATTTACAACCTTTCCCCGGTTTACTGAACTAAGTCGCATGGGATACAGCGCTACCGGTACCATTCGAGTAAATAAAATTAAAAAAGAATGTCCACTTGCAAATCCAATCGAAATGAAAAAACATGGGAAAAGGGAAGATATTTCGGCAGTTAGGGGAAAATCAGTTGAACAAAATTCAGAATTCAACTTAGTTCGTTGGAAAGATAATAACGTTGTTACGGTATGCTCAACAGCTTATGATACCGAGCCAGTAACGACAGTTGAGCGTTGGAGCCGTGCAGAATAAAAAAAAATTCCATTTAAGAGACCGTTCATTGTCAAAAGGTATAACGAAACTATGGGAGGAACTGATCGACAAGATCGGCATGTAAACAACTACCGCACAGGGATCAGAGGGAAAAAATGGTGGTTTCCCATATTTAGTTGAATGTTAGATGCTTCCATACAAAATGCATGGCTTTTGGGTAGAGCAGCAAGGTGCAGTGACAGCGACTTCTTGTACTTTCGACAATGTATTGACACGTTTTGCCTTAAACGTTATGGGATGCTCCTCGCAGGCAGGGGAGAACAAGCAACTTGACACCATCAGCGACTGATCTTCGTTTTGACCGAACGGATCATTTGGTCATCCTAAATTGCAACAATTCTCGAAGGCGTTGCGCACAATGCGGAAGTCGGAGTGTGTATGGATGTCAGAAGTGTGACAAAGGGCTTTGCCCAGAGTGCTTCGTGCCATACCACACCCGATAACCAACCTCTTTGAGCTGAAGCCAATTTATGTTGACTGTTTTGCTGAACATGTTCCAACCATCATAAGACAGTGACAATTGCTTTACTTGCACACCAAAGACACTTGCTTTGCTTACTGAACGTATTACTGTTGTTTTGTCCTTTATAGCGGCTTCGATTTGATTCGTTTTCATGTTTTAGGGTTGTATGATTACGCGTTTGGTAATAAAATTGTCCTAGAACAGTTGACTGCTCAGTCAAAGTTAAGTCAGTTATAATGTCATTTCTTCCTAGTGGTCGAAATCTCAACCACCTTCTAGTGGCGAAAGTACTCAAGGTGCCAAATTTTTATACCCCCCAAAGACCTTCAGGTTATTGCCTCAGCACATGCTATTAGCGAATTTTTTTTTCTAAAGCAAAAATTAATTCCGGAACTAATTGATTAAGAAGCTACTGTAGCTCATATAAGCAATGTCCTCAGCAACCGAAATTACCTCAGATTAACTTCATATGTCTTTAACTGCTGTTATAGCTATCATAACAATCATTCTTCGAGAAAAATCTTCTGAAAAACACACATAATTTAACATAGCAAATGCTTTTTTAGTCCAAATTTGATAGCGCAGTTCAAAAAAGGCGCTCCGTTCTGGGTTTAGGTTGGACAAAAATTATTTTAACGGTTCACATCCGGTTAAGGTTCCAGAGTTTTGATGACCTTGGGTTCAGGTTCGGGTTAAATTCACTTTTATTAAAGCATAAAGGTTACGGTTCGGTTTGGGTTCGATGAAAGGAAGCGGTTTATACGGGTTTTCGGTTTACGTTCCGGTTCGGTTCGACGCCCTGATTCAAATGTTAGCGGTTTAGTTCTTTTTTGAGCTACAGTACGCACATCATTTTTGCTTAAAATCGTTTAGCGTTTATTCTACGGAAGGTTTGAGGGGCCGAGGGCAGTTGCATGTACAGGAGCGGCACTGCCCTGCTAATACGCATAACGGCCAAGAACAAAATTCAGGACACAACGCTACGTAATTCTTGTTTATGACAATTACAAAACCAGATTATCAACAACAAAGTATCGAGCACTTTGAACTAAATATCAGAAGAAGTAAGTATGACGTCATTTGAGGCTCAATGGAGGGGTTGTCCCTCATAACTCCCCCGTGGCTACGCCACTGCTCTTACCTCTCGGGCATCTGAGCTGTCATTTAATAAGCAGTTTTTGATTTTAATTAACTTTGAGTTGATGCGGTTTTCCACATTAACATGGGCTTTTCATATCTGAAATGAAAACAAAATAATGATAATAATAAAGAAAAGGAATTTGATGAAAATTTGGCAATTACAGAACATTAGTCAGATTTTTTCATGATCATTTCAGTTTGCACTATCTGCTTTTAAAACTGAATTTGATTAACAAGTCCAACTAATTTCAGCGGATGTCATTCGTCGTGGTCGAGATGAACTCACGTTATTGTCAAGTTCCTTCAACTTTGTGAAACTTTTAACTAATATTAAAATCCATTTCTTGTCTGTTTTCTTTTCAGCCGGTCCTACTAAACACCGCAAAGGACGACAAAGGACCTCAAATTGATATACTAAACACCGCAAAGAACGACAAAGAACTTCAAATTAATCCACTAAACACCGCAAAGAACGACAAAGGACTTGGAATCATACAATCATACCATAACAAAGAACTTTAAATTAGGGTTACGTTAGGGTTAGATTAAGGTTAGGGTTAAATTGGGGCTACGGTTAGATTAGGGTTAGGGTTTTAGGGTCCTTTGCCGTACTTTGTCGTGTTTAGTACATCAATTTGAGGTCCTTTGTCGTCCTTTGCGGTGTTTCAGTCCTTTGCGGAGTTCAGTAAGATCCCTTTTCAGCTATATTGGTATTTAGCGTCGGCTTGGACGCGCTATCACGCTTTTCTCACTTTTTCTGCAGTAACCGGTATTCAGTGGCGTTGGAATTATACTTTTTAAGTGGGGGGCTGAAATTCTGAAATTTGTGTTATCATAACAACGTCTGGGATGCTCTGCCCCCCCACACCTTTCTCCTTGTTATCGCCATTACATCATGCGTATCATGCACTTTGCTTCAATAAATGTCACTTGGAGACACCATGCCACTCACTGCCACGCTTCGGTGCAGCAGAGTGTTTAATGCAGTGGTTCCTAACCTTTTTTTAGTCACGGACCCCTTTTCAATAATTATCAAGCTTACGGACTCCCACGTTTTTATGATTTACCTTAAGCAAATAGTTTGGTAAACCACGCTTACTTTTGCTAATGCTAACAAACTTTAAATGCAATATTGTGCGTCGAATTAAATAACAAACTGCTTAATTATTAGTTTATAACACATTACATTCAAGAACCATCAGAAAAGTAACTTCGAAGAATATTTATACCGGTGACTGGGGCAATTTTATGAGAAGCCTGTTGTTGTCTTTTTTGCACCAAAACACTGAACTGTGGTTGGGTGATTAGATTGTCAATTGCACAATATTTAGCCAAATAGAAAAACAATTCATCCTACTGCACTGCTAGTACATTACAGTATTTTCGTGCGTACTAGTTTCTGCCTTGTGCCTACCTCAACATAACATTTATTGGGTCAGTTATTGCTAGGGTTACCATATTTTCAATACGCAGAAGGAGAACAGGTTCTTTGAGGGTCACAACGTCCGCAGATGTCCATTTTTTGGCCCAAAGGCAAGTAAAAAAGGTTATCACGTCCTCAGATGTCCATTTTTCCGCCCAAAAGCAAGCGAACACTAAAAAAAAGGTTATTCCGTCCGCAGGCCCTTAGTTTGTACTAAAACTTCCCAAACTTTTTCGTGGGAAAATGATTTGACATGTTTTCACTACTCATAATGCCGAAAAGGAAGACATTTGGCCATTTTTGGCGTCCTCGGAGAACAAATTTTTTCGGTCAAAAAGGAGGATGTATGGTAAGCCTAGTTATTGCTGATTAATTTCGTCGAATTTTTATGCATTCGCGGAGCCCAGCAAGATTTTCACGGACCCCTGCTTAGTTGGGAACCTCTGGTTTAATGAAACGAGTACAGTGAAAATTTAATTTGATTTTTTTTAAATAATTTTGTGTGCGGCTATAGTTCCTGCAGATACACCGTATTTAAGGAAACTCCTACTCGCCAATTGCATCACAGCAGCATCAATGACAAAAATGCAGTTCAAACAAAACACATCAGAAAAGTTAGAATACCGGTATTGTTGCATCGCATCGGAATAAAAGTTTCTCGAAATTAAATTAGAAAGTTGGACTGAACAGAAACAACGTGACAGCAATTTCGGCAAGCTCTATACGAAGAAAAGTCGGTTCATTTCAAAAAAGAAAGGTTTTACCTCTGGTTTCACTCTTTCTGCAGTCGTCAACGTCAAGCGCAATGCACCAGAAAAGTTTGACTACCGGTATTCTTGCATCACAGTGACAGTTTTTCAAGATTGTATTTAGCAAGTTGGATGTCATAGAAAATCGTGAATAAATAGCAGATTCGGCAGTCTCTGTATGAAAAAAGGCGGATCGTTTAAAAAAGAGAGGTTTTCATTTTTTTCCAATCGTCAATGGGGAGGGGGTTGATGACTTGTTCTGGTTATGAACTATATAGTAAGACTAAAAATGCTATTATCTTGGCTATAAGGGGTTGGAAGTCCTTAACTCATTATGTGTAGTATATCGTAAGACAAGCGCGGATTAAACAATTTTTGTCGGGGGAAGGGCAGAAAGTTTCTTATGTTAAAGCATTTTCAGGGGACTGAAGGAAAAAGTTTATGATTAAAGTACGCTATCAGCTATCTAGAAGTGGCGTACGTAGTATTCTTCAATGGAGGTGGTTTCAGTGACGTCACATCGTGATGACGTAAAGATATTACAATTTAGGGTACTTCAGAGCAGAGGTAATTCAGAGGATTGTAATGTTTCTGGTCTAAATTATTACGCAATTGCAGTTAACCATGATTAAGCTGTATAATGCCATAACTAAGGAGACAACCCAGATATTTTATTCGCACTTTTGCTTGATGGTTTGCGCTTCATATAAGGAGAGAAAAAACTTCGCAGAAACTCAAGCTGTCAAGCCGTAGTTAAAAACTTATTGAAAAAATTTTAGGGCCGTAGGAAGGTTAACTGGCTAAAGTGGGCCAGCTTTCGCAACGCCACAACTCACAAACAGAGCGTAATCAGGGGGTAAAACAGTTAATTGTTTCCCTTCAAAAAATTTTTTTGAGGAACCAACATTGATATAAACAACGTAAGCCTATAAACGTTGATATAAACATTTATTATGATCTCATTATGAAGGGGGCAGTTTCTCCCATAACTATCTAGAAAAGTGAAGATAGTGGAGCATGTGAAAACACTACCCTCCCTACCGAAACATTAAGCTAAAATGAATTGCGCGCGAGAGGAATCCCTGATCATGCGATTAAGGTCAGAAACAGCATGTCGATGTGGTCTAAGCATTTTTCACCCAAATCACAGCGTCTACAGTCTACACCATCAAATACTTTCAAACACATAATCGGGATGTCTGAAAAACGAAGCACTCCAGCTCCTGAGACAGTTACGGTACGTAAAACCAATTTTGCCTCAGCCCCCCCGAGGGCCTCTTCAAGTCTTTTGTTGGTCTGGTCTTCCTTGGCAGTATTCAGTATTTTATTTTTGCACTTACGGCAGTGTCAATTTAGATTTTTATATTTTAATAATTTTTTAACAAACCGGCCGGATATAGCGCGGTTGTTAAACATGTTGCTATCGATGTAGAAGGTTTAGGGTTCAATTTCCCGGCCGGTCAAATCGGACACAGTAGGCCTATAGCCAACGACTCGCCACCGTTGCGACGTTTCTTCGAAGCTGCGTTGCCCAGGCGCTAAGTCGCGAGGTCGGGCCCCGCCACTCGTTGTCACGCTTCGGTAGGCCTACTACAGCGAATGTAATGAAACGAGTATAATAATTTGATTCCATTTTTAAACAAAAATTTTGTGCGCAGCCATATGTAGTTACTGCAGACAGTCTACACCGCATTAAAAGAAACTCCTACTTATTAGGTGCTTCACAGTAGCATCAATGATAAAAATGCAGTTCAAGCAAAACACATCAGAAAAGTTGGACTACCGGTATTGTTGCATCGCATTGTAGGCTAATGCAAGTTTCTCGAAATTAAATTAGAAAGTTGAACAGAGAAAACATGACAGCAATTGCGGCAAGCTCCACACGAAGAAAAGTAGGTTCGTTTCGAAAAAAAAAAGGTTTCTTTTTTCTGCAATCGTCGAGGGGGTGTGTGTTGGCTGTTGACAGCTAGTGTAATCCATGCCAACAGTTCAATTTCGTTAGTTTGTTTTTATATCTTGAACTAATTTTTGCACGAGGTGGGTTACTGCCCTCTATTGGTTAAAGCATGCTAGTTAAAGAAAATAAGGTAGGGCCCTCATTGGCAGAAACGAGGTTTGTCAGCTCTAAACACTCGGCTTATAGTATCGCATACACGAAGGCTACTGAGCTGGACTATATTTCCTACATTTTCAAAGCATAATGGCACATCAATAGGCTACTTCATTACCTTTACAACTAAAAGCGAACTCTTTATCTGTATTATGCTTTTCCGCAATACTGATTCCCCAAAGAGGCAGTCCAAGCAACCTTTTCATCATGAATTTATCTCTGACTTTCATGTGGATTAGGTTCAGAGATGGGCATTTATCGAGATAATTTATCGGCGATAATTTATTACCGAATATCGCTATCGGCTTATCGCTCAAAATAGTTTTGATTTATCGATTACCGATATCGCTTTTGTAATATATTCTGCTATCGCCGATAAATTATCGCGTTAAACGATTTTTTATGCTTACACTGTTCAAACTTCAAAGTTAGAGAGTTGGCGCTATGGAAAGAATACACTGTGTCCATTAGGTCTTGTCGCTATTAAAAAAATCTTTCTTTTTTGCTTTATGCCACGGCAGAATCCGTGAATTCCAACTCTCTTTTCTTGAAAAATCTACAAAAACTTTCTTGCAATTTGACTTACAAAAAAAATTTCGTCACACACATTGAAAATTTACCGCAACATTTATCGGAAAAATTTATCGGCGATAATTTATCGATTACCGATATAGCTTTAAGAAATTGAGATTTATCGATTATTGGTATCGCCCAGGGCTTTTTTGAAGTTACCGATTATCGTTATCGCTCTAGTACAGAATCGTTTAATGTGCCCATCACTGATTAGGTTATAATAATGTAGGCCTAACCAGCGAGTGGCAATAGCAGCCCAGCCCTTAATGAGAAAGAAGGACTTTTCCAGCCTAGCCGTTAATGAAAAAGAAGGACTTTGATCTCTGAACACCCTGCTACTCAAATGGCCTTCCTAAATCTTAGTTTAAAGCACTTCAGATTTTGATACCGATCATGACATTTGCTCACAAGTAAAAATTTATAAAAGTTTTGGAAATTTCGGGGGGAGGCGGGCCTCCTGGCTCCCCCCCCATAAATCCACGCATGTTGTAAAATTCACACATCATACGTACTATTTTCATTTATACGACTTTCACCAAGTGGCCTATCAAGAAAATGCAATTCGTATTAAGGTCTATCAACAAACTAGACCAGGGATGGGGAACCGGCAAAGCTTAGCGGGCCAAATTGATAGCATAATATTTTCAGCGGGTCACAATTACTTTAAGTTTTAAGTTGTAAATTTCGCCATAAAAATACACAATTTTACGTCACAAATTTATTAATCATTCAAGGTGATTTATTTTTTAATCAGAGACTTTTACGCGTTTTTTTTTTTGTCACAAATATAGCATGTAATTGAATGTGAAGTAGTTTTTAGTAAATGTTCTCTATTCTACTGGTGTGTCGTACACTTAACAAAGTTCTGACGCGGGCAACATTCAAAACTTAAGCGGGCCGCAGGTTCCCCACTACGAAACTAGACAAATATCACACAAATTTTATGTACAAAATGGATTCGTAAAGTGTCACTTTATTCCTGGGCAGTATAGCACATGATCAGCTGCACATCGCTTTAGGTTTAAGTTTCACAATAATGCGCTGCAGCCAGCAAGTTCACAAAATATAAGCCTAGGAAAACAAATTTCAACCATGAATGAAATAGGCTACAGATACGATAAACATTACATAGGCACTTATTATACCATTTTCGCGAGCAAAGTTTTTGTGTCTTTTATGCAAAAGCAGGCTTAAATCTACTATACATATTATGGCACAAGGGCGATTATTGCATTTTTACATACAGTACAACGCACATCGCATAATGATCAAGCGTTTTCCATCAAAAAATATGTCTACGCAACAGTAAATAAAAATAAAATTTTAGCACAAATCAACGTCGAACAAAATTACAGCAAAGAAAGGAAGAATCCATTGTTGCCTTGCAAAATCGACTGCTGAGTAAGTTACAGGCCCATTGTTAGTCTCCCGAGGCAAAAAATATTTTAAAAAATGTTCGTTATATTCGCTATAATACGCCGAAGCGTGAACGAGTGGCAATGCTCATCTACGCAACTTAGCGCCTGGGCTACACAGCTCCGAAGAAACGTCGCAGTGGTGGCGAGCCGTTGGCGACACTGCGATCGATTTGACCGGTCCGGGAATCAAGCCAAACCTTCCGTACCGATAGCCTGCGCACTTAGCAAATGAGCCAACGGCCGGTCACTATACTAAAATCGTATTTTTTACCACAGTATAGGCACAATGCAAAGTAATCACTGTAAATAATACAAGTAACTGCATCACCACTGTTTTTTTAGTGTTGATATTTGAGAAGCAGCTTACAGCTTAATTTCGCACTGAATGAATTTTATTTGAAATTAGTAAAAAAGTTTTTTGAATTTTTTTTTGTACGTTTGTATATCTAACGCTATTCAATAATTCTGAACTTTTGAAAAATATTACGCAAGCAGATGTTACACAGAGTAAATTACTGTAGGTAAAACAAAAGAACATTTCGCTAGGAATACGGATTGAAACTACTTTGGACCCTGATACAAGAGATATTAGCAAGTGTTTCATTAGCGTATTAGCTCATTCAATATTTTGTAACAGCATCAACCACAGTTTTCCTGAAGCAAATATTTGCAAATCTGGAAACATTTACGCTGTCCACATGTCCAGATCAAGACAGTGGTTCCAAAAATCACGGACTTTTTGCATTATGGTCAACCTCAACAAAAAGGTGAGCTGCTGACATCAAAATCAGGCCCGCAAAAAAGCATGGTGCCCCAAAATTACCCCGAGACTTTCCCCAAATCCTTAATACGGCCCTGTATGTGGACAGAGAAAATATTTTTTCATATAACGGCTGCATCGAGACTTAAAGGTCTTTTTGCTTATACAAATTAGGCTACAATAAACATCAAGCTCTTAAAGATTTGTTTCAAACCGTTTGGTAGCCTAACTTTTTTGATGAGGTGCTGCACATCGGTGCATAATTTTAAAAGGGATAACAACGATGCATTATATTGTGCTTCATCAAATGCTGTTTTCATAAAAAAAAGAACCGCAAAAAAGTGCAGAACAAAATTGAATTTACATTCTAGATTAGAAATTTTGTGAGAAGCTCTTGAAGGTCTTTAAACCGTAAGTTTCGTAGAAGGCTGCATTCCCAAACTAGTCGAGTTTAACATAAGCGTTTCCATTTATAAGCTACATTCTTGACCACGGTGATTGCAATATATAAATTCGATGAAATGCTATTACCTTTATTTGACTACGACAAAATATTGAGCTTTCAAAAACACTTTTGCAACGTGCAGTACCTCAGAAAAGCGGGTCAAAAAATATTGAAGCCGAATTGACTACGGTACTAATAGCAACTAAAACAAATTAATGATATAACTGGACGTTTCGACACAATGTAGATTCAGCTGTCATTATTAGCACGCATAAGAGGCAGTACAAAACTGTATTATTGCTTCGTAATGCCTGGCATGTGCATTTAGTTATGTCTTTTAACACTTGATATTGGAGATGACGAGGTGCGTTTTTCTGGCATCAAACACAAGTTTTCCAAGTTTTATTTTGCAGGGTAATTAACATTATCAGCAAGGGTGGAACTAATAGAAACTATATTATGTTATACGATCGACTAAGCGTTCTTACCACGAAGCCGAGATGAGTGGACAAGGTAGCTTTCAAGCAGTGATTCATTGTTACAGTTCAGACCCATTGTTTCTTGGCGGTACTTCTATTTCAGGACCAACTCGACGATCTGCCATCGAAGAATCATCATTGGTTTCTTGAGTTTGCTCATCTGCCCACGTATTGTTGAGCCTATTTTCTCCATTAATTTCGTTTTCTTGTTCGATATCAGCTGGATTGCCGGACAAAAAAATGGGTTGCTGCTGTTGTCCTTGCGGATTTAACGCTTGAGCTTCTTCGTTTGGCACATCTGCTGGTGTATCAAGAACATTATTTTCTCCACCATTTTCGTTTGCTTCTCTTTCGTAATGCATATCGTTTTCGTTGGCAGCCGAAAAACCAGGCTCATTCGGGATTGTTTTCGGATCTAGCGCGTTTATACGGTCATTTCTGCAATGCAACGTAAGTCATGGAAACTATCGGCATATCTATTCATAGGCTAGCAAGATCCTGTAAGTCAAACAAATTATAAAGCCAGTTACTAAAATCAAGAAGGAAGACAACAAAGCAGCGACGTGATAGCTAGAAAATCGAAGGGCACCACTGTGATGCTAAACTAGATAACACGTGGCTTATTGCAATTTAGTTCCTATGTACAGGGCTGCGCTATCGTTGACCACCAGCAATGGCCCATTTCGTAGCAATCGACTAATCACTGATCAGATGGCCGAGGAATAGTGGATCTATGTTTAAAGCGGTAGGCTTAGTTTCGATTCCAACTTGGGTCAAAACAAAAACTAATTTGGTTTAAAGAGCTCTCAGCTTACGTTCAGCATTAGATATAGTAAAGAAAAGAAGCCAGTATGCCCAATTGTTGAGCCGTTGGAAAAAGCATCTAACGTGTTTTTTTCGTTTTAAAAGGAGAAACAAATGAGCAATCAACCAGTAATTCTTTACAGCAAGTGCCCCCGTCATTTCGTCTTGATAGGACAATGAACATACTCGTACAGAAAAACTAATCAATCAATCACAACTTTTATTTCTGACCGCCGACAATAACCAATCAAGTCTCTTCAGTGGTGCTATGAGCTTCAAATCCATGAAGTACATCCATCAACCTACAATGCATTCTTCCAGATAACCTTTATTCTACCTAATACCTATAAAGGTTAATTCGCGTTTCTTGTTTCTCGATTTCATTGGGAGACATGATGTTAATGGTCCTGCATGGCAATGACGGTGTGCGTACACACAACAGAGGTAGCAAAGACATATTAGGTGCTACTACACACTACAATGACTATAAAGTATGGGACTGCTCTCAAGTCTAAGACTGACTATATGAGTCTAAAGTCTAGGACTGACTATAAGCTTGATCTGATGGCCTATGGTCAAACTTAGAAAATGAAATTACTCCGCGGGGAAATAGCAACTCCACACCATGAAAATCCTTTTGACCCAACCTATAGCTAATCTCCCAACCAGTTTCTGTACTTTAACTAACCCGTTTTTGCAGCTGCAGACGCGTTTCGACCTTATTAGGTCTCATCAGTGCAGCATAGCATCCCCCACCCCCTAAATAAAACTCAGAATAATCGCTAAATCTCCAGCTTTACACCTCTATAGAACAATATATCTCAAAGCTAACCTTCTCCTTGACATACTCAAGGCTTAAAAGAAATTTTGAATACGGGTAAAAAACAGACAGAATTGTTGCCAATTGTTAGCACATAGAGGTATTGTGATTACATAAGATGTCTTCTATTTTTATGGATCCTCAATAAATATATTCCTTCTTAATGTAAAAACCGGATGGTCCCTAACAAGCAGTGAAAAAATCAACACATACGCTTGAATTTACGACGTCTGCGAGATGAAGTGATTGTTGTTCAATTATGACGTAATCCTTTTGTGGATAGGCATGTGGACCAAGACAGGCACTTGCAAAGCCAGCCATCGTCATAGGCGCTTACACTATGCTTTCTCCAAATTGGATGTCATTTCTTCATTATCTCGGCATTATTCCCGTCATGTCGGAGCCTCACCTTCTACTTCAACGACTTTGATTAGGCATGTGGACCAAGACAGGCAATTAAACCAGCCAACGTCGAGGTGCTAACACTATGCTGGTAATTGTAGGTAGAGTTCTCTCTAGTCGTGTGAACATCGTATTCACTCTGGTTAGGACCAGTGAAGGCTTACTCAAAAGAGATGAAGCTAGACAAGGGGCAACTGTGTC